>JBBMFX010576889.1:0-14343 GCA_037832545.1 Rhabdalestes septentrionalis | reverse complement strand
CACACACACACACACACACACACACACACACACACACACACACACACACACACACACACACAAACACACACACACAATCACACCTGGAGACAATTTAGCATCTTCCCAGTGGATACCCCTGAATATCCTGGGAGAACAAACTCCACTCAGAAAGGACCCTTAGTCAATCACTGTAAAACCCTAGATTACCTGATTCCGGATTAGGATGAGGCTCAAACTGATGGTAAACTCTCAGGAAAAGCAAAATTCTAATCAACTAAAGTAAGAGCCAAAAAAATGTGTTCTATCACACTGACTTAAACCAGGAATTCAAAAACAGAACAAGAACTTTATTAATTCCAGATGAAAGAAAGAAAAATAGCCAGTATGAATTATTAACTCTGCAAAAAATGTATGAAAAAGTCTATGTTTTATGCACAAAATGCTTTGGTATATACACCATAGATACATATCTTACAGTTCAGTGGATTCCTAGCAAAACAAACTGATATATTTAATACATGTTTTTAAAATGAATGTAAAGTGATATTCTGTGTGGAACTCATTGTCCTTTCCCTCATTCTATTCAGCAGCCTGATCAGTTGAGAAAGTAAAGAAAGACTGCTCCCTACTGGTTATTAAAGTTAACTTTTTTGTGACAGTGATTGAGAGAAGTGGTGGTTTTTGTAGAGTCTCTCCATCAGGCTTTGTGACTGTGAGTTCCGAGCACAGTAATACACAACTGGAAGTTCTGCCCTCTGAGATGAACAGTGCTGCTGGAGGAGTCTGCAGTGAAACTGATTTTGCTCTTTAGTGAGTCTTTTACAAAGTTGCATGTATGCCCAGTCCACTCCAGAGGTTTCCTTGCAGGTTGGCGTATCCAGTGTGGGCAGTAGCTAGAGACTGAAAATCCAGCGACTTTGCATCAAATGAAAAATAACTCTCCAGGTTTTATCAGTACTGACTGGGACTGAATCAGCTCAATGGCATGAACCCCTGAGAAAACAGACGAGTCTCTTTAATATCTTTTTAGCCAAAAGTAGAAATATTGTTTTGGTTCATACTCACAATTACCAGCTGCCAAAAGCAGCAGCAGTGCAGTACTGTGCATGATGTGATATATATATAGATTGGGCCAGGGGACCTTCTTCACTTAAGCCACCGGTGGAAATGGGGCTCTATCTATGTCCTTCCTCTTGTCGTCATACAGGCCAGTGGGGTGTAAATAAGTCCAATTGAAGAATTGAATTCAGTTTACCTACTTTTAAATTAGGAAACTCATTCACACTGGAACTGAGCCAGAAAGAGATCCCACTGAAAAACTATATCCACCCGTACAACACCTTAATTATTTATCCTAATTTATTCCAATTCCAGTAAATCATTTGTTTCATTCTATTGTGTTCAGTACTTATAGATATTTACAATGATGTAAGTTGTTAGTCAAACATATGTTTTATAATCTACCAAACTGGATGCAGAGCTCCAATTTCTCATTTACTTATTTTTCTACCCAATTTAGTATTCAGTTACACTGTAGTAACAGAAAACAGTTCTGTTTTATGGTCTGTTCACTTCTTATTTAAAATTTGATTAACTTAAAAAAGCTCAGTTGAATTTAAAAATATTTAAGTGCCAATTTTTTTATTGTACCATGCACATACACCTTAATTTTACAGTAGAATACTAAAAAAAACTGGATTTAATTCCAAGTTATTTTGGACAATGTGTACTTTCATCTTAAAGTGTAATGTTGAAAAACTTAAAGGCCTTGAAAAACTTAAAGATGTGTATATGTTGGTATGCTAAATAGGCTGATCAAAGATCAAATTCAAAACCAAGTAGATTTAGTATAGAAGAGAAGTGAGTGTACTGTTTTGTACATATGTACTTTGTTCATGTAAAAAGTGATGAGACATCACATGCAAATTCAAATATTTACATTGTGTTTGAGCAAAGAGTACAGGTGTTTCCTGAAAGTCATGTACTGGAGCTCTGACATGCGCCAGCTGTGAGAATATGTCTTTAAAAAAATCAAAAATAAAAAAGTTTCATAACGATGATTGAGGATTCTATAAATAACTAATACATTGATTTATTTAAAGTACTGCTTGCCTGGACCAAGAAAAAATCAGTTAACGCACAACTAAGCTTGACTGAACCAAACTAATATTGTTTTAGTACATTTAAAAGTATGTGTACATTCATGACAAAATGATCTATAGAACTGATCCAAAATGACTTACAGAACTTAAATATTTTTGGTAAATATTGTTTTTATACATCCATTGTGGGTAAAGTTAAATGTCAATGTCAAGCTGTAGTAATATAAATAAATACATAATGTACATATTGAATTAATCATTGTATTAATTTAAGTTGTGGGTGCTTATAAAATGGTTTAAAATGCACAAACACAGGTATATATAAGCATGCTTTAAAAATGCTGTCTCTGATGCTTAGTGGATCTGTCCCCAGAGTTAAACCTGTCTGAAAATACGGATGTTTTGCGCCCTGGGTTTAACTGAATAGAGGATGAAACAGCAGTGCAAGCGAAAGAGGCTCATAAACAGCCTTTAAAACAATAAAGCACAGGTCAACTGTGAAAAGAAATGTTAGTGTCTCTTTGGATTGTAGAATTAATCAGCTGGTGAATGCTTGTTAAACATTTAGGCTGCTTCTAGTAAGCCAGCAAGCTTGAAAATGTGAAATGCTGAACTGGCTTACCAACAGCAGCTTCAAGGCTTAAAACCATCCTTCACCTTAAGCTATTTTAAAGCATGCAAATCAGAAAAGGAGCTTATGGGAGTAGTGGCATTACACTTTGCATGTTTTTTTTGCAGAGATGCATTTTACTTTTTTATGTTATATTTTGTGCAGAAGGAATTCTTGGTTTGCTGCAAGTGATGACCCTGATCTTACAATGAGAATACATGTTTGTGTACAGCAGGGCCTGTATTCAGTGTCACTGTGAGACTCTTGCACAGTAATACACAGCTGTGTCTTCAGTCTGAAGATTCTGCCCTCTTAATGTTATCGTGTTACTGGAGGTGTCCCTGGAGATGCTGAACTTGTGTCTCAGAGAGTCTTTAAGGGGAATGTCTCCGCCTGCATAAATGAGTCCGATCCATTCCAGCACTGTTCCTGCAGGCTGCCGGACCCAGCCTGTGGGATAGCTGGTAACTGAGTAAGAGACCTTACAGTGGATGGTCAGAGTCTGTCCCGGACGAACCATCAGGAAATCAGGCTGGCTAAGCTCAAAAGACTGGAGCCCTGTTAAAACACAGCAATTAACAAAAAAAAGTACTTACAGTAAACAGACTGTTTATAAACTGTGTAAAAAACTTTTTTTTCATGTAAACTGATCACTCACAGCATGGAAATAGCAGCAGCATCAGTCCGTATAGAAGCAACATGGCTTTGTGAACACTGGTCTTCTCTGTGTTCTGTTTCTGTTCCTATTTCAGCAACAGGCCTGAAAAGAAGATTTGCATTCACACAAGTGACCAGCAGCAAGCCAGAAATACATACTTACAGCACGACTGAAGCAGAATGAATCTATATTATGTGTAAGTAATAGGCTGCATGCACTATATGGTAAACGTTTTGGGACACCCTACCATTCTTCCTAGGACTTTAATGACATCGCATTCAAACACATAGACTTTAATGAAAAGCTGTTCCCTCCTTTGCAGCTATAACAGTTTCCGGTCTACTTTTAAGTCTTTCTAAAGATTTAGGAGTCTGTGTGTGTATTTGTGTCCATTCATTCTGTAGCATTTATGAGGTCAGGCACTGATGTTGGATGAGAAGGTCTGGATCACAATCTCTGTTCTAGTTCATCTCAAAGGTGCTGGGTGGGTTTGAGGTCAGGACTGTGTGGGGAGTCATATTCTCCAATGCTGATCTCCTCCAGCCATGTCTTTATTGATCTCGCTTTGTATACTGGGACCTCACTGGAAGTAAGGGGTCCAGCACTAACCCTGAAAAAAAGGTCAGTATTTTAATCCATTTAGTGTATATACTCCACATATTTTATTTATTGTAGATAGTTAAGAAATATTTTAAAAAGGTAATCAGTTGATTTTTTTAAACTGAGAGAATTTAATTTTTTTAACCAACATGTGGCTGTAAATACTGAGGTTCAATAGACTGGCTTCCTTGCATCTCTAACAAAAAACTAACAGAACAATAACAATAGTCATATAGTGTTGTCTTAATGTAACAACAGAGGAACACAAAGTAAAATTTTCAGCTCCCCTACAGCAATTTCTAACTGTTGACACTGCCTCAGGGTCGCCTTTCTTAGTATATATTCATGCATTTTGACAACAATTTGAATCAATTTAGAGACTTACCTATCACCTCATATTTTAACAAAAATGGAAGAGCGTTGCAAAGATATAAGACACTGACCAGTGGTGTTATTATGTCTGGTCGTGTGGAGCTACAGGCTCAAATGTTTTATGGATAGTAATACTGATAATTATAAAAATAATAATCATATAAAAATGCAGAGAAAAACATGGACACCCTCATCTATCATGCATATCTGGAGGTACAGCAGCACAGGTAGCAGCCTTGAAAATCTAAGTAATGTTAGAATTAGTTTCACTGGCTAAAAAATCTGATATTAAATCTGCAATAAATAACTACAAAAAAAAACATCTTGTACCAACAATAAATGTTCATTGCATTATTTTGATTTTGCATTACAAAGAAAGTGCCTCATTTAAAAGCAGCACAGGCTAAAACACTTATTAAAACTTCGGTTAAAATGAGTGGGGTGAAACTGTTGCAGTCTCAATAGGAGGATATATGTAAATACAGCTTGGTTTCCATATTGACCTCATGGATTACAGTGTGAATGGTACATTTTATTTTGCATGCTTTTAGGGATTCTTCTCACAGTGTGACACGAATGACTAAAGACACTCCTGAAAAATAATAAAGCACAAGAATTGCCCTCTACTGGGGGTTTTCAGATTTTAGACTGCTGTGAAGAAAGTCTTACAGTGGGGTCTATTAATGAGTGTTTCTGTCTCATTGCCTGGTCAACAAGAGCAGTAATTGAGGAAGCCCAGTATGAAAACCTCAGAATCCATTTATAAGAAATGCATGCATGTTTAGAAAATGCTGTGTGTTATGGAAATAAACATCTGCAGGTCTTAAGGAAATAAAAATGTCCAGATATTAAGAAAACAAATCAAAACGTCTTATTTTAGGAAAATATATGAAAATATATATATGTGACATGATATGTGGATTCATAATTTACACATCAAATATTCATGTTTTTACTTTGCCTGTTATTTAATTCTACAGTGTGGGATCTGTGGAGGAATCAATAAACACATCCAGTTTGAAACTGATCTTAACTGTTATTTATAATGAGTCTATGATAGTTAGTATGCGTGTAAGAGTTTAAACAGCTACACTAAATGGACAAAAATTAATTCCATTAAATGTCAGACTTTGGCTGATCAGGACATTTTGGGCAGCACCATGCTTCCAACTTTGTGGAAGCCTTTTCTATTCCAGCAGGACTGTGTCCCAGTGCACAAAGCGAGCTCCATAAAGATGAGGCTGGATGAGGTCAGTGTGGAAGAAATTGACTGGCTGCACACAGAGCCCCGACCTCGACCCCATCCAGCACCTTTAAGATGAACTGGAACTAAAATTGCAAGCCAGGACTTCTCATCCAACATCAATGCCTGACCTCATCAATGCTAGAGAGTGAATAGACACAATTTCGTACAGAAACACCAAAATATTGTATCAAGCCTTCCAAGAATTTATGGTTTTATAGTTGCAAAGGGGGGCAAAATCTATTTTAAAATCCATGTATTTGGATGGGTTGTTTGTGTAATGTTCAGGCTCCATATTGTTGCTCAGAACGGTAATGGCGTATGAGGAATGTTTGCATCGGTAACACTGTGCTGCATCTATATATTCTTAAAGACTGTGCAGTAAAGTGTTAAGATCATTTCAGAACTCTACACTTTCTGCAATAGTTTTCTATATTTCATATTCTGAAAACTCTGAAGTGAGTTTCTGTTACAGACAGAGTGTTTTTGTGCAGGGTTTCTCTTGATGTGTATCACTGTGATTTTGACATGCAAAGTAATACACAGCACTGTCTTCAGTCTGCAGACTATTTAATCAGTATACAAGTTTGGCTAATGTTCCCTTGCAGACCAGCCTTGTGGGGGTTTCAGTATTAAATCTTACAGTTAAAAAAGAATCATTGATAAAATATAAATGAAGGAGAAGTTGCAATAAGAAATATATTAATTATAACACCGGGAAAACTAGAAATATAATTACTACTTATTATCATGTGAATTATAGAATATATTCTTACATTACATTATATTTCCATTTTATATTCACAAGACCAAGACACAATGCTGATATTTTTCTCTATCACACAGTTAAGGAACTGTGAGGAATAAATATTTTTTTGCAGAAAAACTTTTTTTCATCTTATTTAAATAATGAAAAATAAGAGGGTTTAGAATCTGCAGTTTCCTCTGGTCTACTCTCCTTGTTTCACTGAGCTAATTGAATGAGGAAGTGTTTTTGTACAGCTCTGCCACTAATTTCTACCACTGTGACTCTCGCACAGTAATACACAGCAGTGTCTTCACTCTTCAGACTGTTCATCTGTAAGTACAGTTGACTGCTGGAGTCTGATCTGGAGACGGTGAATCTTCCCTGCACTGACTGGGAGTAGTAGATGGGAGAGCTGGATGTGCTGATAAATGCAATCCACTCCAGTCCTTTCCCAGGAGCCTGTCTGATCCAGGACATTTCATAGCCACTGAATGTGAATCCAGATCCTGTACAGGTCAGTTTATGAGACTCTCCAGGTTTTTTAACCACAGTTTCTGACTGAGTGAGAGTCTGACTCTGAAAACCTGCAGAACAGAAAGTAATTTAATATGACAATTTAAACTTGATTTTGAAAAGATTACGTAATCTGCTGAAATGTTTCAGATCCAGATACTCACATGGCAGGCAAGAGAGCATCAGCAGCAACAGAGATGTTCTAAACATGTTGAACTAAATCTCTCAGTACTGCTCAGTGTTTGCTCACAAACTCTCACACACTACATAAAGGGAGGAGGAGGATTTGCATAGTAAAAATATTGAACAACCAAATGAATTCCCACACTTATTATCAAAATCGGAATCAGAAAACGTTTTGGATCCTAGAGGAATATGTTAAAGGACATAACTGGATGCACTAATTTGAACAATATTAGGTTTTTCTTTCTGCCCTGCGCAGATATCTTATTGCAATCTGAACGTTGCAGTAGAAGAAATCCTTGCATTATCTGTTCTAGTATTACCTTAAATTTCCATAACCTTAATCATGAATCTAATGGATATCACCTTGCCAGGGCTTTTTTTCTAATGGCCTTTTTGGTGTATCTGGCACAGTCAGCAACGCCATATGAGCCTCCTGGTAACTCATGTTTACAACCTATTCCAGAGCTTTTCCTGCAGGATGTAGTGGATTCTGTTATTGAGTAAGAGACTTGGAAGTTAATATTCAGGGTATGATCTAGACGAACCATCAGGAAATCAGGCTGGATAAGCTCATTATATTGGAACTCTGCAAAAACAAGAAAGCAACCATAAATATATTTACACAAGGCATAGAAATTTGTTTCTCAAATAAACTGCATAGTTTTTTTTCTGCCTAATTCAATATCCATTTTGACGAAGGATTGTAGCTCAGTGCAGTGTTCCTATCCTAAATGGTTTAAAATCTATTCAGATAAAAGGATACCAATCCTCCAAATAGGGGCGCCACCAGGGGGGAAAAGGTTAGAACGGTTTTAGGGGCCCAGCACTGACATGGGGCCCTGTTAGGGGCCAGTAATATTATTTTAATAAAGGGGGGGTGCCCAAAATTCTAATCTTTCATGGGGCCCAAGATTTCTGGGGGCACCCCTGCCTCCAAATATTCACAGGCCACAGAGAACAAAGTGTGTGTTGATTTAGCTGCATCAATGAATGTTTCTGGGGGGTTTTCCACCACATGTTTAAATATCCAGGATGTGATAGAACAGAGGACATCAGGCTGTTCACTCGATTTACATCTGTAAACTGGATCAAAGAAAGCTACTTGTTTTAAAATGATGTTCTAATAGAGACGCTGACGGTTTGATTGTGTGAAAGAATGTGGTTTTGGGGTTTTTACACTTACCTTGAGAACACATACTAAATACATGTTGGTGCATTTGGTATTTAGTGATACACATCATACATATTAGGATATAGACTTACATAAATAATTGGCCATATGTTTTTTCAGTATTATTTTTAATATTTTGTTACTGTGTACTATTCTTGGGCAGCATCTGATCAATGAACTTATTTTATTTTTTACAGCTTAACAGGCCTAATAAACAGAAACACAAAGTTTTTATCCTAGTCAGGTGGTGACTCAACCTTGCCCAATACATTGTCTTTTCCAGGGTCTTGATAACAACACTACATCTTAAAGGTCAGTTTAACATGGTTTACAATGCATTTTTGATGTTCCAGCACCATCTGCTGATCCTGTTCATACACTGCCTGCTTGTACAGTCTGCTCCCATCTCCAGCTGTTCTTTTTTTGTTGTTTTTTTTTACATCTGGTTCTCATGTTTGTACCACTGTGGCTTCTTGCACACTAATACACAGCCTCCTGTTTAGTCAAGCCAGTCAGCTTCAGATAAACCATGTTTATCTGAAGGATTATCATACACAGTTTTTTTTTGTCTGTCCATTTTTATTTAGTTTGTCATTTTTCACAATTAAGTTAGCATTGAATGATTTATTACATTTTATTCTATAATAATAATATAGATACTTTTAACTTGCCATTAAAATATTTTAATGTTTTGAATTCAAGTGAGTGCTATTAAACTGTGCGTTATAAAATGGTGCTGACATGGATTTAAGTGAAACTAGAGCCTTATAATAAGCAGAAACTTCAAATGATTTCATTAAATTGTATGATTTTACTGATAATCCTTGTTCCCAAAGTCTGTGTCTGCTATTTCTAAAAACAGAGCTTTTCTAAAATTGTATACTGAGCTCCAGAGGACTGAGGCCAAGAGTCCTCTTTTATATTATAAGGCAATTTATTTTTACAAATAATGACATTATCAAGATGAGTCAAATATCAGTGCTTGAAATAATATTTAATTATATATGTATATACCATTTATTTTTTTATGTCGTATTCCTTTTAAACTCATCCCACGTCCGTCCTCAATCTGCGATATGTAAGGTTAATTTTAATAAAACTTTCATGTATGTGGATGTAATCTATATTAAAAAGGGAATTCAATATGACTGAAAAAAACTGTGAGGAACAGAACTTTTAAACAGGATAAATCCTAATCTAGGACAGTTAAACAGCCCTTAGGCTTGTATAAGGATTCTGAGTTAAGTTAAGTTATTGGAAGTCTGTCCTTAATCAGTGACATGGTGGGGATCTACTTGAGAGGCGATGTTTTTGTACAGGGTTTCTGTTGATGTGTATCACTGTGGGTTGACGAGCGCAGTAATAAACAGCTGTGTCTTCAGGCTGCAGATTTTGCACTCTTAAGGTCAGTGTGCTGCTGGACTTGTCCTGAGTTATTTCAAACCTGCTTTTAAGTTTATTACTGTAACCAGTGCTCCCACTGCTACATATATATCCAATCCACTCCAGAGCTTTTCCTGCAGGCTGCCGTATCCAGTGTGTACAGTAGCTGTAATCACCCAGTGAATATCCAGACACTTTACAGTTCAGATTCATTGTCTGACCAGGACTTATGAGCTGAGATCCAGACTGGATCAGTTCAACACAGTGAACACCTGCCAGAAAACAGAACCATTATGAAGAGACAACACTCATTAATACTCACAACATGTTTCACAGTAAATGTAAGAACTCTTACAGGACACAGTGGCCAGAAGTAGCAGCAGAAGCTCTGTGGAGCACATGGTGTGTGTTGAAGCTGAATAGAGGTGAAGACCAATAGCTTCCTCAGTCATTTAAATATGCAGGACAAGGCAGACATTTGCATAGAAGACATCCTATGGTGTTTATCTGATAAATGTGAGGAAATATACTGTTATAGACTGTTTTATCTTATCTTCCATTCATTTAAATTGGATGTAGCAGTGTTAGCCTCCCACATTTATTCAGTTACTTCACAGCTCCATTGTCTGGAATGATGTGACAATGGATTTACACAATTTCTATTTGTTAAACCAGATTCTAAAAATACACTTTTAATTCTAATAGTTAAACATTTTCCTGTAGTAAGAAACCCATAAAATTTTAAATCAGGATCTCAATAAGGCTCCTTAACTATTTTCCATAAAATATTTTTCTATGGTATAACACTTCCAGGCCATCTAATGAAAACATCTGAGCTGAGAGGAAGATATGAAAAGGGAAGGCAGGGCCTTCAAGGTTTTTGAAGGAAAATGGCTCCTTGTTGAGTGGTGTAGTTGCCCAGGATGACCTTAATGTACTTAGAGGAACATTTCAGCTTTTCGCAATCTGTTGGGAGCTCCATAATGGGTAATCACAATTCAAATATGAGCGTCATCTTGGTAATGGAGAATGATCCAGGTGAGGAAGTGATTACTTACACCATTTCCAAGTTCTTTGTTCATTTTAAATGATCACGGCGCCCGGTCTCACGAGTTTTCATGCAGCTATCACAAAATACAATTTAATCAAAATACGGGCTCTAATCACAATTTAGGGCTTTTTTTCATGCTAGGAAAACACTTCTCTTTTTCGTGATATCACAACGCTTCTGTTTGTCATGCTGGGGCAAGTAACGCTTCAGTACGCTTCAGTACCCAGTCAGTAGAAGAGAAATAATGAGTTGATTCCTTATCTTAACGTAACCTTAAACCTAACCTTTACCTTAAACTTAGCCTAACCTTAACCTTAACCATAATCTAACCCTAACCTTAACTTAACCCTAACCTTAACCTAACCATAAAGGTCACCAGTTAGTGCAGATACTGGTGATTTAACACAGTGCCCATGAAAATCCTTAGGGTAGTAGAGCTTTATCCTTGCACGAAAAAGAGAAGTGTTGTCCTAGGACGAAAAAAACACGTATTTTGATAAAATTGTGTTTCGTGATAGCTGCACGAACACTCGTGAGATCAGGATGGACATATGAGTATATCAACATGCGTTAGAATTTCTAGCATTGGGAGTTTTTTGCAATAACCTACTGCTGCTCAGTTGTGTAAAGTCCCTGGTCAGTGGCTGCTCATGTTCTGACACTGGGTGGAATCTCTTCCCTGGTCGACTTCAGGTGTAACGGTTCTCAGCAGGAAAGTGATCTAGGAATGATTATGTTTGGGGTTTCATTGCTCTTTGGATTGTTTACGTTATGTATAAAAGTTAAAATTTCAGTTTAAAAGTCCCGCTTAAGTTCTATTTGTATGTCAATGCTAACCTTCTCCTAAGATTCTACCTTTGTTTGATGTGAGTTTTGGTGCCTTTTTGTTTTAAATTCAAACAAAGCAAAAATATCATCAGAATCCACACTTGCACCTCCTCCATCCTGAACAGGCATAGCCAAGACGTTTCTATTGAGTTTAAATTATTATCATTATTATCTAACTATTATGTGCAACCATCTACCATGTGCATATTGCACGTGCAATTTTATACAACAGAATGATTTGCACATACATATACATTTAATAAGATTATACATTTAGACTTAACACATATTCATTTTCCGAATAATGTAAAAACTTAATAGTCTGAGTTTTCTGAGCTCTAACACAGATGTGTATTTTCTAAAGAAAAACTAAAATATGTTACAGGCCCACAGGATGCAGCTGGAGAAGCATTGGGGGAATCTTACCATCCGCTGTTTCACACTCCTCTTACAGAAGAAGAAGAAGAAGAAGAAGAAGAAGAAGAAGAAGAAGAAGAAGAAGAAGAAGAAGAAGAAGAAGAAAAATGAGAAGAAGAAGAAGAAAGTTATTCACCTGTTTGGGAAGTGTTTTTCTAAATGTCTTTTAGAGGTGAAAATTGAACATTGTGAAGTCACATTATTAATGTTCTTTCACCACCTACAGATTGTGAAAAAAACTACTGGCTTTGCTTAAAATCTGCTTCCTTATTCTGTAGAAGTATGATTAGTTTTGTGCAGCTGATCGTTTCTGTGCCATTTGAGCTCTTACACAGTTTCAGCTGGACACAAATCCTGTAGGATTTTAATCATGATGTCATGGTGTAAGGATTTTCTTAATGATCAACATTCATAGAACTCAAAATGTAAAAGTGTATAGTGTAGATGGCATATATGAAGCATCAATTTGTTGTTCTGTAAAATGTTAAACCTGACATCAGACTGTGGATGAGCTCAATAATAGTTCCAGCCTCAAACTGCTCATTTTTTGTAACTGATCATGAGTGGTACCAACATCTCCCACATATTCATGAGATTGTTTAATGTTTGGAAAGGAATAAACCATTACACTGATTTCTCGAGTTTCAGATGAGAGTGAAGAACTGCTGAAAATTTCTGAAGTGCAAATGAGTCAGTTTGATATACTTTGAATAAGGCATATAATAAAATATCTTCTAATAAACTACACAGCTTGCTTTGTTTAGCTGCCATGTGTGTTTTATTCACCTCAGTGTGCAGATCCTCAAAGAATAAAACAGCCATGAAACCGTTTAATGTTCTATAACATCTGCATAGCCATTTCATTACAGATGACTTAAACCTACATTAAAAATTATGAAGCTTATTCTGGCAAACATCATTTGTCATGAAGGCCACATTGTCCAATTTTCATAATGAGAATTAGAAAACTTTGTTGGTCCTGAGGGAAATAGTTTATGTTACAATTGCACAAACACACAGAGACACAAAGACAAGAGACACAAAGACACTATAAATAATATACATTAGAGTCATAATAAAACTCAGAAAATACTTTGTACTTAATAGACTACACCATATTAAAAAATGCTGTGGTCAGTAAGAAAGGAGAATAGAAATAAAATAGATAAATTACTTAATTACTGCTTAGTAGTTTATTAATTAACACTAATAATTTGTAGTTGTTCTTGGTAGAGAAGGTGTTATTGCATATTATTGGGAAATAAGTAGTGACACTGCACAAGATAAAAAAATTGGATGTTGTAAAAAAGTAATGAAAATTATTTAGTACACATTAAGAAATTGCACATTTGAATTTGATAGAGTTTGGCAGGCACTTTTATCCCATTTGACAGTTTTTGTTTAATTGTGACGGCCACATCGTCCCTGTCACGTAAATCCCATTCCCAGTCTCCCACCTGTTCCTTGTTTGTTTCCCTTATTTTAAGCCCCAGCTGATCCTATGTTCCCTGAGTCTGTATTTGTCTCCCTCTGTCTGAATGGTTGTGCTTCTTGGTTCTCCTGTTTTAATGACTGTCTGTCTTGTCTTTCAGGCCCATGTTCCTCCCATTCTGCCCTGAGGTGGTGCACGCTCCTACACCCTCTGCCCCTGTCTACGTATTCCCGGCCGTGTTGAGTTTGGGCAACTCAAGCCGGGAATTCTGGTTTTGTTTTTTTTGTTCGTTGAGGAGCACGGGTCTTGGTCGTTCATGTGTCATTTCCCTGTTTGATTTGTTTGGTGTTTTTTGGTTAGAGCCGGGGTTTGTGTTTCTTTTGTTTGTGTGTTCTGTGTTTTGGATTCTTATTAAAACCCTGCATATAGTACTGTGTGCGTCCTCCATTCCCTCTTTCACGCAGATCAATCTGTGACATTAATACATGTGTAAGCAAACTGTCGGGTCATGCCCCTTTTCCCCCAGACATGGAAACCATGGTCTTTCTTTTTCTTTCTCTTCATTATTTTCAATAAATGCAAAGCAAAGGTCTCAAGGGCCAAACAAAAAAACAAGCACAAAAGCACTTTTCTATTGATGGTGGACCGACACCTACTGTCGGTCCTTAACCCCTCTAAATATCTAAATGAATAAACTCACCACCAGTCCCAAAAAAGACCCAATTTCCTGTGAAGGCTCTAGCAGCTGTTTCTTCTCACCATCTAATCAGAGGCTGGTGTGTCCAGAGGGATAAACTAAATATAAAACGAACTAAGGGTGACCCCTAGTGGCCACCCAACGTTACACACACATACTGGTAGAAGTCTTGCCCAAGGATCATTTTAAGAAAATGAGAAGTGGACGCATATTTCTGACTGAGAAAAGACTTTCAGTGAGTGTCTGTTACAGAGATGATGTTTTTGTACAGGGTTTCTGTTGATGTGTATCACTGTGGTTCACGGGCGCAGTAATACACAGCTGTGTCTTCAGGCTGCAGATTCTGCCCT
>JBBMFX010576836.1:0-14347 GCA_037832545.1 Rhabdalestes septentrionalis | reverse complement strand
ACACACACACACACACACACACACACACACACACACACACACACACACACACACACACACACACAAAGGGAAAATCTGGTGCAGGCAATACATGATCTGTTCAGCACAGTTTCCTCCTTTCCTTTATGTACAGTACTGTGCAAAATTCTTGGCACTTGTGCAAATTGTTTAAAGCCATTTTTCTAAGCATGTGATAGTAAAAGTATCTTTCTGTCAATAAAGTCAACATTAGAATAAAGGATTAACAAACAAGAAAGCTGTAAAGGTATCAAAATCCAGATTCCTCCTCGGTTCCTCCAGCCGTCGTTTGCATTGTGAAACTCCATCAGCAGCTCCTGATTTAATTTAATGAAGGACTGATGGAGTCGAACCAGGTTTCTGATAGAAACTACAGTAATACTGGACTTCTACAAGAACACACTGATATACTGATCATAACATGATTATTTACTGTAGAATGTTATTTGCATTCATTTGTTTTTAGTTTTATACTGAACATTTAGTAATAGTAATGAGAAAAACACATCTTAAGTATTGTAAAATATATTTGCAGGATGTTTGCATGGTATATTGTTAGGTGTACATGCCTCTCGCCCACTGACCCAGGGAGAGTCTTTGGATGCTTGTGGCCCTGGTGCAGATAAAGCGGTTACAGAAGAGGAGTCCGATCCCTATGTATACTTTTTTAAGTAAGTGAAATAGATATTTCTACATTTTGTTTTAAATGACTTCGGACTGTTTTTGTAGCACTAACCACTTTCCTTCCTGCAATATAAATGCCACATGGCATGCTAAGCTGTCATATAAAGATGAAGAGTAAATCCATAAGAGCTCTTCAGGGTGTGGGGTAAATACTCGGGCTCTTTCTCTGGAGTTGCTTCATTTAATCATAAGCTTCACAATGTTCTGATCAGTGGCCCCAGGGCATCTCGTGCTGGACTTTGCAATTACTGAACAATACTCCCGCTCTGCCTTCTTGAAGATATGGATCAAAGTCTTCTTTTCCCCCTTTATTTGCTGGGGACCGCGCTGCGCATGACTTGAGTGTGTGATGCTCTTCTCTCGGGTTCTGCGGTTTCAGTTGCTCTTGTGGATGTTTTTTTTTCACGGAACGCCTAATAACTGTGGCTGCTGCCGGAGCTCCACTGCCTCGTAGTCCTCGGTCATTTCCGGGAGAAGTTTACTCCCCCAGACAAAGTCTCATAACGGCCAAGTTCTGATCTGCCATCGGAATGTAATTCACTTTTTTCTCCCATTGGTAATATCTAATTTACTGCACTGAGCTGATAGCTAACTCTCAACGAGGACTCCTCATGATAAGAGCTTAGGGGGGAGAGAGAGAGAGTGAGGGAGAGAGAGAGAGAGAGAGAGAGGCAGAGGGAGAGAGAGAGAGAGAGAGAGAGAGAGAGAGAGGCAGAGGGAGAGAGAGAGAGAGAGGGGCAGAGGGAGAGTGAGAGAGAGAGAGAGGCAGAGGGAGATTGACAGAGAGAAAGAAAAAGACAGAGAGAGAGAGACTGTGAGAAAGGCGAACCTTGTTGGCTGCCTGCCAGCGAACCCTTTAAAATACCAATGTGGCTTTCATACATCCGAGAAGGATCGCATGTGTGTGTGTGTGAAAAAGAGAAAGGAAGCTTGTTTTTACCATGCACCCCCAAAAACTACTGGGTGGCGCTGTTTGACGCACTACAACAAACAAGGTTACCATGGCTACAGAAGTGGAAACCCACAGCTTAAGTGACCTGTGTAGACCAAACGGCATCCTTCGGCCTTCCCACCTGAACCCAACACTCAAGGCCCTCCACAGGCAGGATGGTGGCGACTGGGACATCCTACCGCGACTCTAGTAGCAAATCCACCGTCCCTCAGTGAAGAGACATATGCAAGCGTAAGGCCGAGGGAACGAATGATGCACTGGGCCGAGAGTTTCATCAGTGTTGTTTTACTCTCTGGTGCGCCTTCGCAACCAAATGGCAGAACTAGAAACACGTACAGCCACAGGCGTCTCAGTACACCCTGTGCTCCTTCTCAAATGGTGGGAAAGAAAGAGAGAGAAAGAGAGACAGACAGACAGACAGACAGACAGAGAGTGAGCACCTCTTTAAACTTACTGTGAACGCAGCAGTGTTTGGTGGCGCTGGGGGGTGGTGGGGGTCATCAAGTGCAGCTCCCTCAGGGCTTTCTGACGGTCCCACAAATCCTCCAAGCTGCCTGTGAATAACACAGACACAGGGACCGATCATAAAATAAAGCTCTTTAAATTAACAACAGAATATTGACACAGAACCAAGCTTCTATGCATCTCTTTACATTTTACACTTAAAAGTTGCATGTTCCATGAGAACCTTCCATCGTTCAAAATATACCTCTTGCCTTCGCTGTCATTTTTAAAGTGTGTATTATAAAATATACACCAAAACTATGAGTTTACTTTCACAATATATCCTGAATAGGTTTTAAAATGTTGTAAAGTACGTCTAAAAATATTATGTTTACTTTTAACACAAGTCACGATTAAGCTTGGAATTACCTTTAAGGTAAAAAATAAGTCACAAATAAGCTCAGAAATATGTATACTTTAAAAATAAATCAAGAATAAGTTTAACAATGTTTTAAAAATCAAGCCAAAATGTCTAAAATATACTGTAAAAATAAGTCACGAAGAGGTTTCACTGAGAAAATAAGTAAAAAATAAGCTTAAAGTGTGTGAATTGTAAAACCAAGTCATAAATACCTGCAGTTTAAGTTGTCATACCATACAAGAAATGGGATCAATTTACAAATTCATGTATTTTTTTCCATTATATTTAGGCCCAGGCTGTCACCAGGTTGTACAATATAATAAAATAAGCCGCAAATATTGGGCGTCATGGCAGGCACTTCATGTCCTGGAAAAATAAACATAAACCCTGGAGTTTCTCAGGGACACATTGAAAAACATGTTAAAAACAGAAATATTCCATTCTATGTCAGGAGGTAATGTGGGGACCAGAGTGTCAGGAGTGATCTGTTGAGTTTTTATGTTGATCTTTTCATCTGAGAAGAACCCAAAATGCTGCGGGAGCGGCTGATGATGCACGGCTGAGAGATGAAGTGATTGGTGGACGGGACAGGCCGCAGGACGGACTCAGATAACAGGCAGCGTGAGACAGCAGAGAGGACTCGACTGAAGTGTGGAATGAAGTGAAAGGCGCTGTCACGCTCTGATCACACCGAAAACACCGTCCTGAAAGAGCTCCTGCTGTAACCCAGCAAAACACCAGCTCTGCCCAGACTTCTCCACTCACACACTCGATAACACACAGTAACACATATCAGCTCGATAACATGTAAACACCCAGGAACACACACAGAGTAAAACACACATGCCATCAGTAAGACAGACATACACACATGAATTAAAACGTTTCAGCTCAATAACATATAAACACATACACACTGTCTAACACACACACACACTCAGTGATACACACACACACTCAGCAACACACACACACACACTCGATAGCACATGCACACTAACTTACATGGACACACACAAGCCCAATTACACACACGCATGCTCTATAACACACAAACACATACACACTAATAACACACACAAACAAAGTAACTCACACCCTCTCAGTAACACACATACTTGCTCCGTAACACACACACACGCTCGATGCACACATAAATAAATG
Organism: Rhabdalestes septentrionalis; assembly: GCA_037832545.1. Taxonomy (NCBI): domain Eukaryota; kingdom Metazoa; phylum Chordata; class Actinopteri; order Characiformes; family Alestidae; genus Rhabdalestes; species Rhabdalestes septentrionalis. The sequence continues at coordinate 10,664 of JBBMFX010576836.1, read as the reverse complement.
TTACACACATGCACACTTAATAACACAAATACACTCACACACTAAATATCACACACTTAATAACACACACACACACATAAACACGCTCAGTAAAACACATACATACACCCGCTCAAAAGCACACACACGTGCTCAATAACATACACACTTAGTGACACACAAACACACCCACATACACACAGTAACACTCACACACACAAACATTTAATAACACACATATACACACTCAATAATACACACATACATGCTCAATAACACACACACCTGCTCAATATCATGCACAGTTGATAACACACACACATGCTCAGTAACAAACTTATTAGCACACACACACTCAATAACACAAACATTCGCTAAGTAACACATACGCCCTCTTAGTAACACACAAACACACACACACACACGTTTAATAACCAACGCACACTCTCAATAACACCCACACACATACTCACAACAGACACATTCAGTAACACACACAAGTGCTCAATAACACACACATACTCAATAACACACATGCTCAATATAAAAAAATCAATAACATATACACATGCTCAATAACACACTCACACGCTCAATAAAACACACACACACTCAGTAATACACAGTGTCAACACTATATAACAATACTACCGCACAATTACACTACTGCATAGTTACAGTACTGTTCAATTACACTACTGCACAATTATGCACAGTTACACTACTGCGCAACTGCAGCTCTATATAAGTACACGACAGCACAATTAACTCTACTGTGCAATTACAGTACTTTACAATTACAGTAATTTACAGTTACACTAGTGCACAATTTCAGTATTGTACCATTACTGTACTACACAATGACATTAAAGCAATAGTATAATACTGTACAATTAGACAAGTACAACAGTATTACTGCACAACTATATTACTGCACAGTTACATGAATGTACAATTACTGTACTTTATAATTACAGTATGGCACAATTGCAGAACTGTACCAATACACTACTGCACAATTACACTACTGTAAAATTACAGTAGTGTAGATTTACACAATCAAACTATTATACAATTACCCAATTATGCTATTGCAACTGGATTACACTATTAAACAATTAAACTACTGCATAATTACAGAATTACTCTATTGTACAACAGCACTACGGCACAATTACAGAACTGCACAATTTTACTACTGCACAATTCCACTTTTACCTATGACACTGTTACAATACTACACAATTACACTGCTGAAGAACTGTACAATTACATTATAACATAGTTACACTATATGATAACACTATTACACTACAACATAAATACACTAAATTACTGTAGTAAACAACGACATTCCTACACAATCACAGCATTGCACTATTAGAATAATACATTACAACACAATTATGCCACACCACACAACACAATGACCAAAGGACACCAGGAAAATTACACTATTAAACAATTATACGATTGCACTGATTTTATATGATTACACTTCAACACAATTACACTATTAATTGATTACACTATCAGATGATTACATCGGTTTTTATTCAGACACTTATCAGGGAGCTTTTCCATCATCTGTTGTGCAATAATGCTCAAAATACGATTTTTAAAAACAATCAAAGGCAAAATGCTTCACCGCGGCCGTAATCAAGCCCTAAGCAAGTGTAGTACATTTAAAAAAAGATTTTAAAAAATCATTTCTGATTTGTCTACTATAAAACTACACACCATAAAATAAACATTCTGGCAAACTGAACGGAAGGAGAGAACACTCACGTGATGCACGGAAATATATTTAAAGCATGTAAATGTGTTGCAATATGAAATATGTGTAACATAATTGCTTTTATTTAGTTGCTCAAATGCCTCCTGATCTAAAATGAATAGTGTCGGACTAGGTCCAGGCGTTTGTCGTCGTCAGGTCATTGAAAGAAGACCCGCTTTGCCTCGAAGACCACAAACAAACCCTGGCGACTATGGTGATTTTCCTTAGTGCTGCTCAGAGGACCTGCACTTTATTCAAACATAATGTAATTAATGTAGATTAATGTATATTTAATTAAAATGTTGGAGAAGAATACAAAAGTAAATAAATAATCCATTGGGTTCCCTACAGGATCCGTTGAACAAAAACAGCCTCACGAGCCTGGGTGGTGTATCCTCATGAGTGTGGGACATAGAATGTGACATTGTACTTCAGATACGAGTCTGTTCAGCTCTGAGCTGTGAGAAAAAACAGCAGCCGTCGTGTTTCCTAGTCATATGACTGGAGTGTTTTTACAAAACAGCAATGACGACTCACATTGAGCTCCACACACACACACACACACACACACACACACACCATGAACCAGCAAATTCTAGAAAGACACACCCTCATACAAAGTCTCCTCACACACTGGGCAGCGTTAGCTGCACAGTTAGCATGCTTAGCAAAGGCTTTAGACGGAGGATGTTAATCTTTCACTCTTCATGGCATGGTTTCTGTGTCCTGTCTCATAAAACTGTACCTTTGAAGGACTGCACGGCGTGGTGCTTCACGGCTCCAGTATTTAGTCGTTCAGGAGGAAATCTCACAGGTATGCTAACAGAGCTGCGACACCGGTCTAGGGCCTAAATTATTACCTTTTTTACCACATGAAGATGATTTCTCATACCAAGACATTTACTTTTACCAAGACTAACTACTTTTGAACTCAAATCTGTTAATTCCTGGTTTATCTTTTTGCCAATATGCTAATTCCGCGGGCAGTTTTTCTTTTAGCTTCAGGCCGTCACTACACAAATCTACACATATAAAACCACACACATGGTCAACAAACTACTATAAAGGTTAACAAACTACAAAGCACATATGAACTTGTAAACAAGATCAACAAATCACTATAAAAGTTAACAAACTACAACTCACATATAAACCCATGAACATAATCAACAAACTACTATAACATTTTAACAAACTACAACTTACAAATAAGCCTACAAACATGACCAACATACTACTTTAAAAGGTAAAAATAATACACATCCATCGGGCCTTTTAAATTGAAGTCACCTGGACAGAGCTACACAGTAAGTATATTACAGTACCATATGGAATTTTTCACCCGTTTCAACCTCGCCAACCCCAACCTCAAAATCCAAGATGGCTGCTCCGCACAACAGCAGTAAGGACAGCTGCAAAAATATTGTTTACTGGCATTCACTAGCATGCCTTATTAATCTCACTAAATCAGTCTTATACAGTAGAGTCCAGCTTCTATCTAAGGACATATTGCTGCAGTGTTTCTATACTCAAAATGCCACAGAAATGTAGCGTTGCTAACAATGCTAACAATGGATTTTCAACTTGTATTGAAAATGTAATGCGACATGTCATGTTATGTGAATATAGATAAATTATTTATGTTCTAATTGCCATTTCTGTTGTTATTATTAGTATTATTGTTATTATTGATGTTAAATTTTTATCAATATTTGTATAAGACAAAACACATACATTTGTCGCTAACATGTTAATTACAAATCTGATGCCTTCTGAAGCAGAACCACAACTCACAAATAAACATATTTTAGCTGTCTTGAAGTTTAGTAATCCTGGACTAAAATATGCCTGATTTACAGCTCTGTATAACACCTAGGGGGGCTATGTTATACCGGAGGCTGTATTTACAAAACTGCCAATCAATCAATTTGGGATGCTGCTGGACCACTAGGATTCCAGAACGGGGCAGTTCTGTCCAATTTAGACCAATCAAGGCCTCAATTCAGGCATTAAATACCAGTCTGGAACATTAGTCTTTAGCACCACTGTTCAAGTTCTAAATGCCACTTTCAAAGGAAATTCTGACTGCTGAGGAATGATGCACTACAATACACCAATTATATAAATTTAATGAAGTCTGTGGTTTAAGCCAAGCAAATATTTTATTCATGAAAAATTCCCATCCTAGTTTTTAACAATAAATATGAATTAATAAATGTAGTTTTTTATTTCCAGTGTCCTAATCACAGTGTGACCCACTAGCGATATACTATTTTTCTAATTTATCATGTTGTTCATGATTAATAAATTATTTATGTTTACTATATATATCATGCTGACCTGATATCTGTGCTTGTTTTTTTAGTATTTAAAAAAATTGTGGTCAGGGTGACAATGACTGCAATTCGGCTAGCTTGACCTGGAAATGAAGACTTCCATAAATGTAGTTGAAAACTAACTCTCCAACTACAAGACATGTCCACATCTTCGGCCACATCCAGATTTCCGCGCGTGATGATTTTGTCCATTATATTACATATGAGCAGGACAATCAGTGGGTCAGGGCACTTTAGGAGGTCCCATAATAATCCAGTAACCTGGGCTCCTTCATCTGGGTGGACAATGCATGCTCACCTGAGGACAGGTGAGGCTCTGGACAAAGGTGAATGGAGGGGGGTGGGGGAGGGGTCCATCAATTTTAAAAGTGAGGTGTGCTGGTGTGCAAAAGGCATGCAGCAAGGCACACACACACACACACATACACACACACACTATTGTGCACTATTGTACACATCATTATGCTCTAAGCACTTTATCATAAGGCAGCATATAATTACGCACAGCTCGTCTTACCTTCGCTTTATTGGACTCTGATGAGAGGATTAAAAAAACACCATCATGGCATGAAACTTTAAACGATGCTTTTTTAAAGATTACGAAATAACACAAAGTGTGCCGGTCTCTTGAATGAATGTAAAGTTCCGTCCGGTCTCCCGCCGCCTCTTTCACGGCTACCGGCCTTGGCCGCGGCCGCGAGGGGAGAGAAGAGGAGAGAGGATAAAGAAAAGATCACTCCATCACCAATTTTTTAATCAGTTTCAGACAGACTCCAGACTCCAGACTCTTACGTGCGCTGTCTGTCTGTGCGCGGTCACGACAGCGCGGCGCGCCTGATGATCGACAGCTCTGTTGTCCAATGGAGCGCCGCGGAAAGACTCGAGTGACCAATAGATGTGCAAGAGGGGCGGGGTTAAACAAAGTCGACGCCCAGCACTCTGAATGACTCCTGACGCACAAAGAAAAATAATAATGAAAGAAAAACAGAAACGCGTGTTTTTTAAACAGACTCAGGTCAAAGGATGCGGAGCTGATAGACTGACGGATGCCTTTTCGGACCCCCAGAGCTGATGGGAACCTTAAAATGGGCAAAATGGACGAGGAAAAGGCAAAATGGTCGTCGGCCAGTTCATCCTGATGTAAACACGCCGCCTCTGTGCTGCTGGCTGGGAATGTCTCACAAACACAGGCCACATTGAACAGGGGGGAATTTGAGTCTTCTTTTACTTTAGAGACCACACAGAGACGATGATGTCATAACACTGGGTTAAATGGGATTTGGGCATATTTGTGAATTCTTACCTCATTATAAATGAATTCTTACCTCATTTAACCTCAGAGTGACCCTCACACTACATGGATGGATTCAGTTATAACTGTGGTTTGTCTACTTTACAACCCATTTTAGATACTACAGAACTTGTGAAAACATAAAAACTTTACCTACCTGTATTTATCCAGGTCACATTTATTGATCCAGCTTGTGTTTTCACCTGTATTTTCTAAGCTCATATTTATATATCCATCTGTCCTCTATTTATGGAGCACCTTGGTATATTCAGCTGTTCTGTATTTATTTATCCAGCTCACATTTATTTTTTCAGCTTACCTGTATTTATCTGATTCGCATGTATTCATCCAGCTCAGTTTCAATTATCCATTTCACTTGTATTTATTAAGCTGTCTCTCCAGTTTACTTGTATTTATCCAGCTCACATGTATTTACATGTCTGACATGTATTTATCTGGCTCATCTTTATTTATTCAGCTCATCTGTATTAATTTGTCTCATTTGTATTTATCCAGCTCAAATGTTTTAGCTATTTCTAAAGTGACTTTGAGTCTAAATCAACCCTGAATTTAAAATTTTGTCCTATATTCATTCAGCACCTGTTTATCCAGCTTGCCTGTAATAATCCCATGCAATTGCTATATTTATCCATCTTACTTTTTTATCCAGGCTCACATTTATACACATCGCTCCCATATTTTATCAGTCACGTTCTTGTTTGTCCAGCTCACATGTACATTTACATTTACATTTACAGCATTTAGCTGATGCCCTTATCCAGAGCGACGTACATCAGTGCTCAAGTAGTATTTGTCTAGCTGACATGTTTTTACACAATGGACAATATTTAGGTAGCTCACTTTGATGTATCTAGTTAACATGTATTTATCCAGGTCACCTGTATTTATTCAGCTCAGTTGAGTTTATGAAGGTCACCTGTATTTTATACAGCTCACTTCTAATTATCCAGCTCAACAGTTTTTATGTGGTTCACCTGTGTTTATCCAGTTTGCCCCTTTTTATCCAGGACAACTGTACTTATTCAGCTTACTTCTATTTATGTGACTCACCTGTGTTAATTCAGTTCATTTGCTTTTATCCAGCATATATTTATTTTTTCCTTATGCCTTGTATTCATCCTGTACTCCTCATACAGCACAAGCTGCTTCTCCAGACTTTACTGTTCTTCAGAGCTTCCCTCCTGCCTCCATAGTGATACTCTTTCATTCTCTTTCAATGTCCAGAGTCTACTAGAGGAGGACGGATTCTCCTTTTGGTTTCTGCTGAGGTTTCTTCAGGTTTAGGAAGTTTTTCCGCACCTCTGTCACCCATGGCTTGTTCACAAGGGGCTTGGATCCGTTTTCTGTAAAGTTATTTTTTTGATGATATCAGTTGTAAAACTTCCCAAATGAATGAAGAAAAATAATGATAAATAAACAAGAAAACATTTCTGCATGCTGAAATACACAAGTATCTTATCTATTAGATGTAAACCTGAAAATTGCCAAGCAGCGTGTTAACCCCAACTGTGGACAAATTCCAAATATTATACTTGTTAAACTTGGGCAGATTAGATCATAGATTGGTCATTGATGTTCAGGATGATAAAGACATGTCCATGCTGTAGTGAACAGTGAGAATTCAAAATTGACCCCAACTTAAAGAGCATTTTCAACCATCTTTCAAACTCCCCCCATAATTCAGTATTTGCAAACAAATTGGGTTCAGTATAGAGATTCAAATTTCTTTACGCGAAACCATTATGCAGAATCTTTCTCCCTGTGTGGTCTGGATAGATGTAGTTGAGCAAGCTGTATTTGATGAGTCCCTAAGAAGCTGAACTGAAGTCCTACTATGCTGTGTTAACCACCAACATTACTAAGAAGAGGATTCGGCCAATCATGTTCTGATCTACTGTGGTTGGGGCCTGTTTCATGTGGCAGAACATCATTATAGTCCTTCTGAGTAGGAGGAGCAGTCTAACTTATGGGTCTGTGTCAGATGGTCTAACATGTGGGCGTGTATCAGGTGGACTAACCAGTGGGTGTGTGTCAGGTGGTTCAACCAGTGGGTGTTTCAGGTGCTCGAACTAGGAGGGGGATGTCAGGTGGTTTAGCCAGTGTGTGTGTCAGATGGTCTAACCAGTGAGTGAGTGTTTTCAGGTGGTTCAGATTTGTCAAATGGTGAATAGCAGCTGCTCTTTACCAGGAATCTTTACTGAAGGAGTGACTGTATAAATACTGCACATGAGATCATACAACATGAAACCACTTTTACATACTTCAGAAGTTCTGGTTTAATCTAGAACCCACAAAAATGTTCGGGTGCAATCTCATTAGCTAAGCACTAATAAACAAGTAGAATCTCACAGGAGTGCTATCAGAAGTTACCATCATATTAGAGGCACTGTTGGGGGTGGGTTATAATTACATTTACATTTCCTTGTTTAACTTTTGATTTACTGCATTAAAAACTTGAACACCCATAGTAAATCTATCGGGAACAATTCAAATAAAACAGCACCTCATCTCTGGGGTCTTAGTTACTAATAAGGTAATAAAATTGTGGACATAAAGGGCAGACTTAGGACAGGTTATTTTTCCCCAAAATCTTATTCTGTTACACTATATACCAGTGACCATGCAATCAAATTCTCACAGCAATGTTTCAGGCATCCTAGAAGAGTAGAGACAGTTACTGCAGCAAAGGGTCCACAAACTCCCCCATTTTCCCCCAAAATTTCAGAAGCAACGTTGTTCAGGGCTTCTGGTGTGTAATCATACCGCTGTATGAGTTTTAGCACTCTTGGTCAAATGACACATGTTGTTGAGAACTTCACAAACTTAAACATGACATTTTTACATTTTAATGCACACGTGTCATTTTTTGCGGTATTTAATGTACTGGAAAAAAATTGAAATAGGTCTCCGCTGGTCTCCAGTGGCAAAGTACTGCAGCTCCCTCACTGTGCCTTGAGGTTCTATAAAACACAGAGACAAAACTCAAAACACAAACACTTACTCTCTCTGTCTCTCTCTCTCACACACACACACACACACAGGAGCACAAGCAACCTTTTCACTTTAAGCAAGATATGAAAAATGCCAACAGAATATTTTCTTAACTTTCTTTCACTCCTCAAACTCTACACATCAGTAGATGTATCCACACCCCAGTTACTCAAACTTAAAACTGCAGAAGGTCCATTCTAAATTCTCAACTGAGTCTGAGAACAGATATAGAGATATAGAAACTGAATACTTTCTTGTGGGTACTAAATCATTTATAGTAAATACTGAATGCATTTTAGAAGATAGATCTCCAAAATAGATCTTCTTCTGACAGCTTTATAGATCTTGAATATTTCAAAGTAGATCCTGAATACCTCATAATACATACTGAATCCTGTATAGTAGGTACTAAGTCATTCATAGTAGATATTGAATAATGTATGATGGATACTCAGTATTCATGGTAAAGACTGAATAATTCATTGCAGATACTGAAAGAATCATAGAAGACACTGAATAATTCAGTGTATACACCGATTTCGAATTTTAAGATTTAATAACAGAATTATAGAACTGTGTACACAGTGAAATAATAGATGTATTACATTAATGGGTATGTGCATGGAACGATACTGCTGAATATGATACTACCAATTCAATACTGAAAGATTGTACTGCAGTTTAAGATTTTACTGCAGTTAAAGGACTGTATGATTATAGTCAGATATTTCTACTTCTTCAATCACATTCCACTTTTTAAAACAACTTTATACCAGCAATAGCACTCAGGTCTTTAATGTGGGGCTATGAATATTCGCCCTGAACATTGCGGGAATAAAATTAATTTTTCATTTTTTTATGATTAGCTAATCTTGGAAATGTGCTCCTGCAGTAGAAGCAGAAGAGTTTATTCTATCAGTCTCAAATACAGTAAAATCAAAGAATAACAAAAACCTAAAACTTCTATCATAAAAAAAAAATTTTCTATCATAAAAAATAGAAGAAAAATTCAAGAGTACGATTTAGAATTTTATAGTACTACAACTTCATAAAGTAAACTTCTCCTCACCTGTTGGTTTGGTAGGTGTTTCCCAGTTAGTTCCTTGAAGGATATTCCCAGATCTCAGAAGTCCTTTGGGCTTTTATGTGCTGTGGAAATCTTTTGTCAAAAAGTGGAGAGAAAATGAATTCTCATTTGATTTCTAGCCGTTATGTTTCCCAGACTCTGCCACGCCTGCTACAGTGGACGGTGGTCAGCAGATCCTCCGCTCAGCCTTTCATCCTTTTGTGCACCGTCAGTCTGAGCAAGAAGCTCCAGGGTCCTCTTTCAGTCTTTAAAAGAAAGCTGCAGCCGATTACCTTCACTGACCCTTCAGACACCTGTTCCAGAACCACATACACACTAACATATACCCCCCCAGCCCACACACACACACACACACAGGACACACTAACACACACACACACACAGAACACACTAACACACACACAGAACTCACTAACACACACAGAACACACTAACACACACACACACACTCACACACACAGAACACACTAACACACACACACAGGACACACTAACACACACAGAACACACTAACACACACACACACACAGAACGCACTAACATACAAACAAACAAACATAAACACAAACACATACACCTACAAACACACACATACACACACACTCACAACACGCCAAACACGAAAACATACATACAGACACCCACATAAACACACACCAACACATACACACACACACACCAAGAGAATGCACAAACACACAACATATGTACACACACACACACACACACACACACACACACACAGAATACATGAACACACATACATACATAAACATAAACATGCACAAACACACATCAACACACACCAAAACTCAGCAACAAAAAAAACCCCACACTAAAACACACTAACACAAATACACATCCACAAAAAAGGTAATTAAAATTGTACTATTATTATAATGTTTGTACTGTCATAAAAGTAATAGTTCCGGATAGGTTTCACTGTGTGTTGTACTTGTATAAAGGAACAACACTGTGTGTTGTACTTGTGAACGCACACAAATACAATTACACACAAACACAAAGCAGCACATACAAACACAACAAAATGCATCAACACACAAAAACACACATCAACACACAAATGCACACAAAAACACACACATACAGACCAACACGCACCAACACACAGGAACACACACAAACATGCACCAACACACAGGAACACACACAAACATGCAC
>JBBMFX010576827.1:0-14347 GCA_037832545.1 Rhabdalestes septentrionalis | reverse complement strand
GTAGGGTGCGATTTATAAAGCTGAACTGGCGTGCAGGTGTGCGTGCGCACGTTTTCATAAATCTGACTTTTCCTTTGTGTACGCCATTTTCGTCTTTTGGGCGTACCTACACATTCAGTATGAGTTCTACGCAAAGTTTTATAAATGAGGCCCCAGAAGCTGAAGTTTCAGGATCAAATCCATCTCCAAACTGTCTCAGGTATTAACAGATCATTTATGATAATAATAATAATAATAATAATAATAATAATAATAATAATAATAATAATAATAATAATTAAACGAGAATTACAAAAAAATAAAAAATAAAAATAATAATGAAAAACTGCCTCATGAATGGAACCAGACGTCTTCAACACAAATCCAGCCATTTTATTCTCTATCGCCCCCCAGTGAAGCTCCACATGGGTCACATGAGTGTTGATTATGGTAAAATAGTGAATCTGAACTAAATCACTTTTCTTTGAGGCCGGGTTAACCTCATGCACCCTGTATGTATCGCTCCACCATTAATGGGTTTAGTTTTAGGACCAAAACCTCTGGAGTCAGGCAGCAAAACCAGAACCATTAGCTGGAAATCATTTCTTTGCGGAGCTTTTAGAGGCTTAAGGTGCCTTGTTCCATTCACCAACACTCTGACTCTGAGTTTTTCTGAGAACACACCCACTCAAAACTGCTCTGTTTACATTGTATACACTTAATTACACACCTACTTTAAATGAACACGTGTGCCAAATTCATACCATTTAGCTCAAAGACCTTCTCAGGCAGATGTAGAGTCGAGTTGTGGTCCAGGCTGTGATAGACAGATGTGTTGTGGGTAGGCTGCCCTCCCCCTCCGCTGCCGTCTCGGCAAAGTTTGTCTTCTTTCCAACAACACTGGAGCCCGGTGACAAACTGTACTTCCCTCCTCCTGAGCTTGCTCCTTCTGCCTGACCCTCTGCGAGCCCAGCGAGTAATTAAAATTAATTAACTTGTCTGGTGTGCAGCAAAAAACCAATTACCCCAGTGTACACTTGCTTGTCAACAAAGTGCTTTTCATGCGAGGAGGCAGCGTTGGCTTGTTAGAGTGCTGTGGCGGCACTGGGCCTGCGAGAGGCCGGATGATGGATGGGTGCCTTTACGGAGGTGGCCCACTCTTAATGAGCAGCCCAACCTGACGCTGGTGTCACCGTTACTGAAGAGGAGGGCAGATTAGAAATAACGGTCAAACATGGCAAAATGGTAATGATGACGACCGCTGCTCTGTTGGTTTGGCTTAGTGCCAAGACCACGTCTCGCATTGAAACTGTGATGAAGAGGTTCATGATCACCACCACTGGGCCCTTTTTCCTTGCTTAAATGACACAATAATAATCATAAAAATAACAATGAGTAATGGACCCCAGTAAAATTCCATGTGTTTCTGAGTGTTTATATGGATGCTGATGATGGTAAAATAGTATATCTAAAATAAAAAACTTAATTTTGGTGACTGTTTTGCCTCACATATCCCTGCAACATGCGTAGGTTTAGTTTTAAGACCAAAACCATCTTACTAAGTCTAAACTCTCTGTGAGGAGATTTTAAAGGCTTCAGATGTCTGGTTCCATTCACCTCCTCTGGGACTAGTTCTGACTCTCTAGAGCAGAGAACTGCTTTGTTTACATCTGTGCCAGTTAATTATTAGGGAATATACATTTGAAAAAAATTGTGAACATCAGCTTTGTTTTGACTCTTGTTTTTGCCTGAATTATTCAAATTTTGCCACCATGGGATGTTCAGATTGCCTAGACAGGGTGTGAGAGCAGAAGGTGGTTTCAGATGCTAGTGTGTGGGGGGTGGAGGGCAGGGAAGTTCCCCTGAAACATGAGACGGGATCTGCGCAGATGTAAACAGCTCCAGGGCCGAACAGGAGCTCTCTGCCGTGTGACCGGTCCGTCCCCTGCAGCTCTTTCGAGACAGCCACTGAATGCGTATTTTATGGGCTGTGATGGAATTTAAAGTGATCGTCTGATGAGAAACTCCACAGTTCTCTACCAAGTCAGACAGAGTTTGGCATCAAAAGTTTGATTCTATAGTCTGAACTGTGGAGATGCAAGGAAGCTTAAACCCCAGCAATTAGCCCAAATCATTAACACACTCGTCCCACGTGTGGAGAAGTTAAGTCATCATGTTTCTGACAGTGAATATATATATATAGCAACACTGTAACAACACACAAACAACAAACACACCTACGGCAACACTGTAACTGCACAGACACAACATACACACCACGGCAATGCTGAAACAGCACACAGAACCCTGTGGTTCTGGGTAGTTTTGTGTGTATGTATATGCTTATACCTGTGTGTGCTTCTGTGAATGCCCATGTATGCATGAGTGTAAATGTGTGTATGGCTGTGTGCGTGTATGAGGTGTAAACATGAGTGACCACGTAGTGTCTGAGTTTGTATAGGAATATTTTGCAATGAGGTTGGGGGGCCAAACCACGTCGCCCTGATTGAGACCAAGAAGCACCAAAGGCTGGAGGACTCTGTGGTTCCATCAGAGGCTGAGGGACCCCGGCCACAAGCCTCAGGAGAGACCATGTGCCAGCCCCAAGAGACTGAGGCCCCAGACATGGCCCCCGTGCACCCAGTCCCACCAGGAGCCGGCGACACAGGCACAGACCCGGTGGGGTTCCAACAGTGCCCACATTTTTAAGGGAAACGTATTAAGCTGAGTTTAAAATGAAATTTTAAAATGATTATTTGGGGAAAATTTAGAATTTGCACTTTACACTGCTTTTACATTTCTGTATTTGTTAATATCAACATTGGGGCTTATGTGACCTTGCATAATTAAATAGCAACTAATAAGCCATATAATTTGTGTTAAGAGTAGATGAAGAGTCAAATTAGCTGTCATTTAACTGGTGACTGTGCTTGTACGTTTGCACTAGATTAAACAAGCACCAGTAATGTTATAGTTGTGTTTAATTCTGTAACATTCTAACTTACCGTGTTTTTTACAAATACGGTTTTCGGACAAAATATTTAAAAATATATTTGTATTCGGAAGTGGAGTTTGCGCTCTGTATTATGAATTATGTATGTGAGTGTGTGTGTGTATTGTGTGTATGTGAGAATGAGCATGGACTTTACTGCATTTCCGGTCCATTGTGTCTGCAGTGAGACAGAGATAAATACAACAGACAGAAATCTTAGACAATAAGAGTGATGACCCCGATGCCTCTTTCCGTATTGCTCTGAACATTTCATCTGAGAGGACACTCCATCATACTGGAGACAGAACCGGACATTCGGTCCTCAGATAACGGGCAGCGTGGAGCTACTGACCAGCACCATGTCAGCAAGAATGGCCCAGAGTCTCAAGGACACCTTGTCTTCCATACAACTTTTCTGAAAAGAGTTTTCACAGCTGTTTCTCAGTTAAGGAAGAGCTTGTTTTCTCATTTAAATAATTACTTAATGATAATTATCTGTGGCAGATACTGAACTGGCCCCAGTACTGAACTCTGTAGAGTCTCCTGTTCAGATGGTGCAGTGCTGGGTGTTTCTGCAGTGTTAATAGTTTCTCACACAGCTGCCTTTCCAAATGGTGATCAGGGCATTTGTAGGGATGCTCTTCCCTCATTATAGAAACAAAAACTCAGGACACAGTTTAGATCCTTGTTTCTACAAATCATCTCAGTAATCACTGTTGAGCTTCTCATATGGCCACTTTATTTTCTGCACCAGATTATGGAGAGTAGATCAATAAGAGTTTCGTCTAGTATCAGTATCGGTCAACAGGCTCTGTATCGAAATCGGCATCAGTGAAACTCTCATGACTCCAGTTCATTCTGTGTGTGGAGCAGTTTGTCTCTGGGTTTATTAATGAGGGAATTTCTCACTATAGTGATATTTCTGCTTTGTGTGAGCGCCCCGTTATGACCAGGCAGTCACGTCAGTTTTGTATGATGGTATAAGTTTACAAACAGATCCAGTTCGTATGTTCACCTTTTCCTTTATTTGGTTTTATTTAGAAGCAGAGCGCTGGTATAGTTTCACATAGCTGAGTGATGGAGACAAATGCACTCGTTCCTGTTCAAACCGTACCTGTATGTTTTCCTGCCAGGATATAGAGTGGTAAAGGATGGGAGAGGTGCTTCACACTCGGCCGCCTCAACCGCCTCTGTTTAATGGAGCCTGAACGGCCACAGAACTCCAAGGACCGCTGTCAGCGATGATGGAGTCCCTGCTGAGCCAGGTTTACTCTCCCATCATACAAATAAAGAGACCAAAACAGAGTTCTTTGGCATGATACAATGGGGGAACCACTTTTGCTAGTCTCTGATGAACCATCTACTGAAGGGTTCCTTGAAGAATCACTTTTGATGTTCTATAAAGAACAGTCTACCAAACGAGCCATTTTTAATGGGTCTCTGGTGAACCATCTACCACAAGTGGTTCTCCTATTGCTATTAGATGGTTGTAAATGGGTGTTTTCCTCCTTCATTCAGAAAAATTACAATGTCCTTAAAAAGATTGCTTGTTGGGAATAGCGGTAACCTCTGTGACCCCTTGGTACCTCAGTGCATTGGGGGAGGAATTGTAGATGTGTGGAAGCATCTAAACCATCCTGAGAGCAGATTAACACCAGCCATGTTTTAGCTCCGCACACCATCACAAAGTAACCCCCCATCACGTACATACTTTGACATTACAAGCCAAAAACACAGTTTACCTGTTTCAACGGCATCATTGCAATTACAACATACCTGCATAAGTGAGGCCTAAGCTAAGAACCATTAAGGAAACTCTTCATTCATTTATTTATTTATTCATTTATCTATCCGTCTATTAATTTATTTAAAGCACTTTGTCTTCATCAATAATTTTTGACACGTTCATTAAAATGAGTGGAGAAGCTGTGTGAAAAGAACAGATTCTTTTAGACCTAATTTGTGTTTGTAGGAGGAGATTTTCTGATTTGAATTGTTTGGTTATTGTTGTGTTTACAGTCTTATTTTACAGAAAGAAAAAAACGTCTTTCCCCATTTATTCATTTACAGTTTTTCCCCTTTTTTGACAATGAAACAGACAGGAAAGGCAGAAGTGCAGACTCGGAGCCATCAACCGTGCAACTTTAACTGAATGTGATTCATTACATAATTAACGATGCAGTTAATGATGCAATTATTAAATAATTGTATCATGTCATTTAAAAGTACATCACAGCAAAGTGAATTTATTACCTATGTGTCTGAGAGGTCTGTCTATGATGTAAAGTACTGGTTTGGCAAGGTGGCTTGTTCATGAGCTTTTTGCAGGGTCTTGGTGAAATTCCCACACTGTACGAGTCCAGAGGGGTAACTGTATCTGCATAGATTATGAGGAAGCAGAATTGGGTGGCATTTCACTGGAGGGCAGCATCTTTAAAGCTACGCGACACCTTTTGTGACGTAAACCCACATAAACACTCGTGCAGGGTCATTCCGACAGACGTCAGGTATCAAAAAGGTTGCTTTTGTCCATTCTGACATCATTTCACCCCAGTAAGAACACTACTGTCCACCATTTGACTAAAAAATAAATGATTCATTGCTTTCATTTATGCTTTAAACCATCTGAGGGTGTGCCCAAACTAGTACAGTGCATTAAATACCATACATTCACATTGGACTTGCCTTTGAAGGGACCATATCCACATTTTTCTTATTTATTCTTTTCTGCATTTAAAAATTCCTCCTATAAAGTTTGTGTTGTACCCAAAACAGTCCTGATATATTTTGACACTACCATTTTATGCCTTAAAAGTTTGCATGCTGTCCCTCATGGTGCCTTTAAGGCCAGTGTATGTGAACAAGCTCTGTTGAGATTGGCTGATCTATATTGTGTGTCATTCAAAAAGGGGCCCTGATTGAAACACTCCTTATAACTTTAGTGTGAATGGGCGGTGCTAAACCTCTGTGGGCAGGACGGGTGGATATGTGTGTATGTCAGGTTTTTGTGACATTACAAGTATACCAAACACCAAATGGGCAGTTTTTTTGCTGCAGGTTCCATATATGGACGTATGGGCTGTATGTTTGTGGTGTTTACATGCTGCAGCACAAAAAGTGAGATTTCCATAGTATGAACCCTTTTAAGTGTCACTATTGACTTGCCTGAAAATATGACAAGCACGTTTTAAAGCTTGCCCTTTTTCCTCCTGCTCAACGTGGCTTAATATACCGCCATGATTCTCTCATGTACTCCTGCTCATAAACCCGGCGTTCTGCTGGACAGCCTAATAAGAAGCTGGTAAGAATGTGCTGCATTTTATGTTAAATATTTTCCTCTCCAATAGAGACCATAAGACATGCGCCCACCATCCACAACATTTAAACCCTACAGCTGCGGCCTAGAACATTCATTTTCTTCTCCAGAGGCCTTGTGGAGTTCGAGTCTCGATGGGTCAGAGTGTTTTGGACAGCCTTGGACAGCCTTGAAAGAACAAAAGCATGTTTTTTTAAGATAAGCAGTGCATAAATGAACAACAAAAAAAAAAGAGTAATGAGTTAGGAGAGCAAGCATTTTTTTTTTTTTTAAGTCAAAATGAATGAACTGATTAAAAGAGACCCTTTATTCAGAGTTGCTCCAGGCGGTTCTGGCTGTTTAATGGAGATCCGGTCTGCTGGTGGTGATTTGGTTCGTTAGTATATTCGAAGCTAATTATGCACTCTGTAAATGGCTTGAACTCGTTAGCTTGCCAGATTCTTATGGAGACCTTCACAGTTAACTCATTAATGTGGAGCTAGTTTTGCACCTCGCAGTTTGGAGCCGGACGAACAGTTTCAGAGATGATTCAGGAAGTTTGTGAGGCTGCTGGTATCTGTTCTAGCCACCATAGACTTACCTGGTTCTGTCACCATTAAAGTTAATTATTGTTCTTCACACCAACCACTTGTGATGCCATGACAACCACATTGTAACATCATAGCACATCCCACAGTTATCATAGCAACCAGCTAGCTACACCTTAGCAACAACCTGCTATGATGGCATAGCGGGTTGTTGCTAAGGTGTAGCTAGCTGGTTGCTATCATAACTGTAGCAATCACCTGGAACAACATCACACTGCCCTAGCAATAGCACATCAATATGTTAGAAAACCACTGTGGTTACAACCAACTGGCTACACCATATCACTCCCCTGGGACACCATGGCAACAACCTACCAACCCGGGACACCATAACAACCACTGCTGTTGCCATAGCAAGCAGTTGGAAAACAACCTACTGTGCAAGCACAGTTGGCATTTTCGGACAGAAGTGCATTCAGTATGTGTCTGGTGTATTATCAAAGAGGAGTTCTGGCCCAGAAGGATGACCATAGCTCGAGCTTCACAGTTTTGGTTAGAAAGAAGAGTAGACATTTCTCCTCTAAAACTGTAAATTGATGTGGGTTTTTCAGCGTATTGTGTCCTGGGGGAGCACTGAATGGAAGCTAATCCAGTCTTTTGGATAAATGTTACTGCAGCGGCGACATCATTTCCATCCCTGCAATTTTACATCAGCAAAACACCAAAGCAAGGAAGTCTCAGCTTACACCTGACAGTTTCCACATAATTACATGTTTTGTTAATAATTGTGTCAATATAGCCTTATGTTCACTTGGGCGTATTGGTGAAAGTAGATGTCCTTGTGATGGACATTTCAAGAGGACCTGAAGACGTTCAATGTGTCGCAGCATGGATGGAAATGTGCTGCAGACAATCGAGACAGATGGATATCGCCTGCTGTTCAACGCACTGCCCGGCGTCGAAGAACATAAACTAAACAACAAAAAAAAAAAAGATGTACTAGATGAATGAAAGCCACAGGCTGCCAGGAGAGGGCGCTGCAACTGGAAATTTGTAACAGCAGTTTGAAGACCCATTTCATTATAGAATAGACTTGACAGAACTGATGAGATATTATTTAAACGAAAGTGCTTTACAACACGAATAGTTTAAAATCATGCTGTTTTTGTTACTGTACCTTTAAGAGTGTTACTATGTAAAGGATCTCATTTCTGATTGGTTCCCCTTTATTGGTTGCAGCTCATTCAAAAGGCAGCATGGGGCTTAGAACTTCATGGTGATTGGGCAGGGCTGAATTACTGCAGGGTGAATGAGGAGGTATATAAATGTGTTCAGTTTGTGACATCACAAACACTTATTTGATAAGCGCCTGTTTGCGCAGATTTAGTTTCCATTATGGACTGAATAAAACTTCAATATTTACAGACTTTGAGTCTTTATAATTCCAGAAAAATTAAATGGGCCCATTTGATGTTGTTGCAATATAAGCATATATTGCAGCATGTATAATCACATAACTCGATATATCTTCATGTTACGAAGCCCGGATTCTGAGTTCCATGTGTGAAATGGTCTGTATTTACATGATGTTTTTTCAAAACTCCAAATCTGTACAGTGAAGAAAGACAGACAGCACTTATTCAACCCTTTTATGGCCAAACCAATGATAATAAATCACAAAGATTATTTAGCTGAGGACTGTTTTGTTCCTTTGGATCAAGCCCCGGGCCAAAACAGGCAGCAGGCGCGAAGTTTTGTCTTCGTCTGAAACCTCAGATAGGTCTTTATCTCACTTTTGATCTGCTCTGAGGAGCAAAGAAGGTGTGTTGAGTCATGGTTTTATGGCTGCAGAATTTAATACGCTCCTTTTTAACTTTTTTTTTTGTTCTTTTTTTTCCCCTCACAGAACTAGGCCACTATTACCCCAGACGAAATTACACAGGAGTAAAAAACCTAGAAACCTTCTCAGCCGAGCTGACTTATTTTAAGGGTCCATATCAAGGAAATGTTCTCATATGTTTTTTGAAGATGAAGTGCATAATTTAAGTGCATAAACTCTAGTAAGGCTTTAAGGCACAGAGTAAACCTAAAAACTGGCATGTTTTGAATTCGGTGCTTTTTGATGTCACTAAAAGCATTTTTAATTACACAAACCCATTTACACAACAGTGGATTAGCCCTGTCCATCCATGCTGAAGTTATAAGGAGTGTTTCAGCACAGATTGCTTTTGGAGTGACACACGATACAGGGCAGCCAGTCAGAAAGGAGGTCATTTACATTGTATGGACAGAAGTATTAGGACGCCTGACCATTACCCCAACAGGGATTTGCACTCAAACCCATAGACTTTAATATGGAGGTGATCCTCTGCAGCTATAACAGCTTCCACTCTTCCTGGAAGGCTTTCTGTAGAGCGTTTGTGAGGTCAAGTACTGTTGTACAAGAGGGTCTGGCTCAGAGTCTCCATTCCAGTTCATCCCAAAAGTGCTGGATGGGGTTGAGATCAGGGCTCTGTGTGGCCAGTCGAGCTCTTCCACACTGAACTCATCCAGCCACGTCTTTATGGAGCTGCTTTGTGCACTGGGACACAGCCATGCTGGAATAGATGGGGTTCTTTGGAAGCATTGCAATGTTCAAAATGACTTGGTTTGCTGGAGCATTAAGATTGACCTTCACTGGAAGTACAGGGCAACATGAAGTCAATAATTAAGATTCCCAGGTCTGTGTGCATATTTTGTATATCAGGCCTAAAGGCATATTCTGATTAATTCTAGTAGATAAATAGATATTTTAGTAGAGGTCATGTCTAAGTAAATTGTGGCTGTTTTTTGGTACACAGAGACACTCAGATGGTCTAAATGTAGCTTGTGGGGGGGTTGGGGGAAAGACAGGCAGGTTGGGAAAACCGTGACATGGTACATGACGTTTCTGGATACGCTTCACTTCTGTCTGAGTGGATGTGAAAGCGCTGCCGTCTCATTTTTAAAGGTAAATGCTGAACTCGCAGGAAGAAAAGCCACTTGAAATGTAAACCTCAGATCTCACTCCTCCGTAGGCCGGTCTCACCTTTTGAATTCCAATGTGGGCGAATAACAAAGAGAGTCAGTTTAAAAAAACATTTGTCCAGATCCAAACAGCGGGGGTCAAACTAATCATCATACATAAATACTCACTGAAATAAGACCAACATATATGCAAAAGCATGATTTCTTTACACAATGACTCTTTGAATCACCTTATTGGTGCAAAAAACAAACTAGTTTACTCATATCATATGCTATCTTACCTTTGACAGACTGCACAGGGTCTAAACATACAAGGAGTCTAGATAAAGGAGTTCCAACCACTCAGCATTCAGCACCACCAGTATACTGATCACCACCTGATAATCTGGAATCATCTGCTCTTGTTTCTTCACTGGTGAAGGACTTCAGTTAGATGGACTTTGTTCTACTTGAATGATTCATACATAGGTCACTATGTGTCTTAACAATAGAAACATTCCTCTTAAGCTGGTCAGGTTCAGGGACTGGACTAAAAATGAATCTTTGAAAGTCCTTCAGGAAGCCTGGAGAACTGTTCCTCAAAACCAAATTAAAATACAAGGAAGTCTGGAACTTTGGAAGGGAGATATGAAGGAATGAGGGGCATCATTACTTTTGTACAGCATTGTGATATGATGATAGACATGTTTCATAATAGAAATAGCTTGTTGGGGTAGAATTTATTGTAGGATACACACAATACAGAATAAAGTAAACCCCTGGTAAGGACAGTTATCGTTAAGATTGTACCGATATTGATATTGATCCTGCTTATCGATACTGATACTTATCGATACTGTTATTGATCTACTTTCCATGATCTGGTTCAAGTTGTCACATGAAAATCTGTAGAAGATCCAGCAGTGATTTTATGAGAAATTGAGAAAAAGGGTCTTACTAAAATGGCCTGTTGTAGTCATACATGAACACACCACAGCACACAATGTGAAAAGTTTAACCTATTCACCAAGTGAAGCAGGCTGCTTCCACCAATGAGGCGTCCCCGTGGGCAGTGTGTGGGGACAGAACCACATTCAAGGGCACCTCAGTGATGACACTATCAGTTGTGAATCGAACCCAGACCCTTCTGACCACAGGGGCAATGCCCTAACCATCAGACCACCCAGAAACCAGGTAAACCATGTCCTGAGTTTCTGTTTTTATAATGAGTGGGGAAAGTCACAACAAATATTCTGTTCAACAGAGCGCCGCTCCTTCCATCACCTGATCCAATCCAGCGTCCACCGTTTGGAAATGCATCTGTGTGAAAAAATATTAACACTGCAAAAACACACAGCAGCGTCTGAACAGGAGACTCTTCAGAGTTTAGCACAAACCAGACAGAAACGGGGACCAGTTTAGTTCCGGGCTGCAGTCCCCATACCTACACACCTTGCCCTTATGGCCCCACTTTGCTGGTGTTCTGGAAATGCCAGTGTTTGGTTATGAAAGGAGCTTGGATATGCTGTTGCTGTCAGAGTTCAGCTGAATTAAATAGTGACCCAGTTCAGCACTGACCTTTCGGAGGTTCCGCCTCTTTGTTTGCTGTATTTTCATTTTCTACTCAAACAACTGCAGCCACAGACTTTTGGTTGTACCTTAAAATGACAGACGAGTTTTTCAGAGCTCAGCACTGTCTAGCAGATGATCTTTAAGCCACTTGTGCCCAGTTTATCATCTGAGTATAGTGCTGAACCCTATCATGTAATACTCGTTATGGTGATAAGTCTCTGCAATACTAATTTAATAGAATGCTGCAATGTGTAAAGGGGGCTTTAACCAATTACAGTGTTTCTGACCAATCACAGCTCCAGGTGATGAATACAGGTCTTTATATAATCCAACAAAAGTCTCATTTTTACCATCAGAATCAGGAGAAATACACTATATTAACAAAACTATTGGGACACCTGACCATTCCTGACCATTCCACAAAATAGGAATTGAATAGGCATTCAAATTCATAGACTTTAATATGGAGTTGGTCTCCCTCTGCTGTAATTGCTTCAAATGGAAGTCGTTCCACAAGGTTTTGGAGTTTCTGTGGGAATTTGTGCTCATTCATTCTGTAGAGCATTTATGAGGCCATTCACTGATGTTGGATGAGAAGGTCTGGCTCACAATCTCCATCCCAGTTCATCACAAAGGTGTTGGATAGGGTTGAGGTCAGTCTGGTTCTTCCATACCAAGCTCTTCCAGCCATGTCTTTATGGAGCTAGCTTTTTGCACTGGGACACAGTCATGCGTTAATAGAAAATGTCCTTACCGAAACTGTGCCCACAAAGTTGGAAGCATGGCACTATCCAAAATGTCTTGCTCTGCTAAAACATTAAATTATCCTAAACCAGGAAAAGCAAGTGTGTCCCTATACTTTCGTCCATATAGTGCATTTAAACTCTGATTTAGAGGGCTGCGCTGGACTGATTTTTCATCCCGCTCCCGCAAGTTTCTGCCCCGTTCCCATCCGCTCCCGCAGAAATGTATAATATTTCCAACCGCTCCCGCCCGCATCTGATCTGGATTGTCCCGCTCCCGCCCGCTGAATCACACAAGCAAGGCTGGTGGAGGAAAGGTTGGGACAAAAATACTGGACACATTTTAAATGCTATAATATCTTGGCTTGTAAATTTTAAACATGTTACCAATTGAATTTTTTTCCATACAGCAGGGGTCACCAACGTGGTGTCCGCGGTCACCAGGGTGCCCCCAAGGACCACATGAGTATCCCACAGTCCGGTCCAAAATATAGCACAACTCACCAGTGAGCAACGTCTAACATGTAATTTGATCCTGTTGCTATTCTTCTTTAATCGCATTTGCATACATATTTGTTTGAAAATGACAATTTCTAAAAAAGCATTTAAAACATGTTTATTATACATGAAGTTTAAGTCTGTACTAGTATGTGAAACTGGGAGCCCTTCGTATGGCTCAGTACCTGTGATGTAGCTCTCAGTTTCAGAAAGGTTGGTGACCCCTCCCATACCGAAATGTATGAAACATTGGCTATATTATGTGGGCACGACTCAGACACCAACAACGTTTCTAACTAGGCAACAGACCTGAATTAAACATATCTAAGCAGGCTCAAATGTACTTCACAGTCAAAATGAGAGAAATATAAAGAAACACTGAAATTTGTGCTCTGTGTTTATTCCGACCTCACTCAGTGCTCATTGCGCTCATTGCACTTCCATTCTGCCGCCTGGCGTCCCAGAGATTCCAGCACAACGCAAACAGTTCCGTCGTCTGCTACATATGTTCCCCACATACAAACCAACTGTAAAATGTATTCAAGGAAAATGTATACTTTGCGGGAGTCCAGAGAACAATGTCTTTGTCCCGCTCCCGCGAACACATCGCTCTACTCCCGCCCGCTCCTGCAGGAAACTCTCAAATGTAGACCCGTGCCGCATGTTTTTGCGCCACGTCCCGTGGGTCCCGTGGGCATCCTGCCCCACAGCACACCTCTACTCTGATTTGAAAATGCCAGTTTTTGTAAAATATTTTCCATATGTGGACTGAAGCGATGGGGAGACTGAATGTATCAAATGAAGGAATTTTTACAGTATGTTTAATACCAGAAAAGTGATTATATAAACCCTTCAATATTTTGAGAGGAATCACGATCACAATATGTAGTTGTGCTGGTATTTTGTCCATATCATGCAGCTCTAAGCTGAATGCTCTTGGGCTGTATTCCCAGCTCTGCCCTGCACATCTAAAACATCTATTTAAACTCGTTAAGGTTTTTTTTAACGAGCTAGTTAGTTGAATCAGGTGAGTTGGGAGGTATCAAAACACTCAGGTTCTAAACAGAAAGAACAATTTTGGTTCACCACCCAAACATCTCACTGGCCACTTTTTTATTGGATAAGGGGGATCCCCCCCCCCCTCTCTCTCTCTTTTTGCCCTCCTTCTCTCTCTCCCTTCTCAGTCACGCTCTCTCACACCTCTCACACACTCTCTGTCTTTGCCTCTCTCTTTCTCTGTTTCTCTCTCTCCCTTCTCTCTATCACTCTCTCGGCTCTCCATCACTCTCTTCCTTCTCTCTGTCAATCTCTGTTCTCTGTCTCACTTTTCAACCGCTCTCTCCCTCTCTGCTTCTCCCTCTGGGTCTTTCTCTCTTCCTCTCTCTCTCGCTTCACTCTATCACACTTTCTGCTCTCCTTCACTCACTCTCTCTCTCTCAATTCTCTCTATCACTCTCTCTTTGTCTCTCTCTTTGTCTCTCCCCCTTCGCTCTATAATTCTCTCTCCCTGTCTCACTTTCTCCCTACTCTTCATCACTTTGGCCCCTCTTTATCACTCTCTCTGTGTCTTTCACTCTCTCTCCCTTCCCTCTCCTTCTCTATCTCCCTTTGTTCTCTCTCTTCCTTCTGTCTCTCACTCACTCTCTCTCCCCTTCTCTCACCCTCGCCCTCTCTCTCTCTCTCTCTCTCTCTCTCTCTCTCTCTCTCTCTCTCTCTCTCTCTCTCTACAACCTCC
>JBBMFX010576819.1:0-14347 GCA_037832545.1 Rhabdalestes septentrionalis | reverse complement strand
AAATTTGAACACACCTTCTCATTCAATGTGGGTTTTTTTTAACTCCACATGTGTTCATTCATAGTTTTGATGCCTTCAGTGAGAATCTACCACTGTTAATGGTCATGAAAATAAAGAAAACACACTGAATGAGAAGGTGTGTCCAAACTTTTGGCCTGTACTGTATATTTTTCAAATGTGATAATTTAATTAAATTAACAAGTCACACAAAAAAATTAGTTTTAATTTGATTCTAGACTTTCAACATTTTTGACAAACATGGCAAAAATAAAAACGTTTAAAAAAATTCAGTCTAATCAAACACATTCAGTGCCTTTCAATATAGGAAGGCTGTCATTGATTTGGTTCCCTCAAATGTTTGTTTTCAGTGCTTTAAAAATGCTCATTTCAACATTCTACTAAGATATGAAATGTAAATTTAAACTACAACAATCTACACAAACATTAAAACCACCTGCAAAACCCTGTGTACATCCTTCTCAAACCACTAAAACTGCTTTGACAGATACAATTTTTGCAGTGTGGCAAGGTGCATCATCTTGCTAAAATTGCTCAAAATATCGGATCGCCTCTGCCAGCTTCACTTCTTCCCATAATGCATTTGGGAATCAACACAGGTATATGAACAACTTGCCCCCAACTGTCCACATGATGAAAACATGATCTAGGTCACATTTTTCCATTTCTCTGAGGCTCAGTTCTGATGCTCAAATCTTTCAAATGAACAGGGGTCAGTATGGGTACTCTGACCGGTCTATGACTGCACAGCCCATTCACAGCAAGCTGTCATGCACTCTGTGTACCTACACCTTCCTTTCCAACGTTTTTCTTCTTTGAGACTGCACCTCATGAGCAACCCCTTGATCCCTATGTGCATCAGTAAGCTTTGGATCCTAAACATGAGCTCCAAGAACTTATTGTTCACTCGCTGCCTAATATATCCCTACCCCCTCCCTTTGTCAGGTTCCATTATAACAAGATAGGCAATGTTATTCACTTCACCTGTTATTGGTTTTAATGTTGTGGCTGATCCGAATTTAAGGTTGTTTTAAGGTAAAGTGCACCTTGTGGATAATTTGGATCTATGAGGGCACATTGACATAGTTTGAACCTGGGGGACTGAAATGTACATTGACAGTACCTTTCTGTCAGTGTACTAAGTAAATGTTAGTTATCAGCTGAAAGTTTAGGATTGTGTGGAAAACAATTCATGTTGCCTTAATTACTTGTGCTTATGTCGCTGGCTATAATTGCAACTTCCAAGGGTCTCGATTTTTAACACTTTTTGTGTGGGTAACTTAAACTTGACTTGCAAAAGTTCAGTTCATAATGAAAGATAAACATTAATTGTAGCTTGCAGGTGAATTGTACAAACTTTGTGGCCTATAACATGACCCATAAAATTTATAAAAAACAAAAAAACAAAAACAGAAGCCCAAGGTTAGTCCTGCTGTACTCCTGTTCATTAGTGCAGGGGCAGTGTCGTGGGCCTCATGTAACTGTGTAATGTCATGGCTCTTTACTCTCAGTGTGTGTGTGTGTGTGTGTGTGTGTGTGTGTGTGTTTGCTCTGTCAGGGCTGGACCAGGGAGTGCCGGTGAGAAGGGCCATGCCTGCAGAGCAACTAGCTGATGTCACAGGGAGGTACGATGACGTGTGTATGTGTGTGTGTGTATATGTGTATGTGTGTTTGCGTGGCACACACACCAGCAGTGCAGTTAGGTCTGTCAGTGCACATCCGTCACAGCCGAGGCTGGACACTGGCCTCTCTCCATCCCCATAGCTGAGGCCAATGCAGACGGACAGTTGGAACCCCCTGAATATAAAGCTAAAAGGTTGGGACAGATGACACCCCTCAGGGAGCCACTGTGTGTCCCGGCCCTCCACAGCCCTCCCCTCTGCTTTTTCCACTTACTTTCTGAGAGAGACCTCTGATAATGCATGTTAACCAATGGAATGAATCAATTAATCTTGGAGCTTGTGGCATGTTTTTCTTAAGACCAGCTAACCAATACAGCCGAGAAAATCACCAGTTTAGTTCTTAAAAAGTCTTTGAGAGATCTGACTGGACAGTAAGTCTATCCATGCTGTTCCCCACGTGAATTCTTTCAGAGCTACTGTGGTTACGTTGGACTATCTGTACAGAATATTGGAAAATTCCATTTAATCTGGTTCAACATTCTGCTCGTTGGCTTTATATCCATATAAGCATGAGTTCAGGCCTTAATAATACCATGGTCATCTCTAGCTGGGAGTTCAAGAGAGCATAATTTGACTTGCCCTCTCTGGATTGGAATGATGGGACCCCATCATTCAGTGCAATGCAAAACAAAAATGACAACCGGACCATATAACTTGAAAAAAGAAAAAATGAATAACATATTACAGATTTCTTTGTAGGTGGAATTATTGTCTGCATGTGACAAATACTAAAAAATAATGCACTTTTGGGCGGAGCTTTTATGTTTTAGTTAAAATCATGTTTCCTACAATCCTGCACGGGGAAAGTAAAGGCTCTCCATCTCACATTGCTTCCCTCTCACACTGAGAGCTTCTGAACATGGAGAAACACAACCAGTGGACCGCAAGCCATCGATGCTAAATCATTGATGAGATGTTGGCTCTCAGCAGTGAGCTATGGCCTCTCGCCCCATTTTTCAACAGTAATGCGTTGCCGTTACACTTTACCTTACCTTTTCTCCCTTCAAAAACAGATTCTTTTTTTCACATGACCTTCTTGGATACTAAGTGTGTGCTTAACACTAATCTTCCATGCTGTCAGCTCTGGAGTTAAATAAATGACTTAAGGTCCTTTTTAGTTGCAGAGGCCTAGATACAGCAAGCGAAAGTGTTTCATTGTCACCTGGACCGTGCGATGCTTATAATGTAACTTTTTATTTTTGTGGTAATTCTGATGCTTTTCTCTCCTTTGCATAATGGGTTACCCTTCTTTTATTGCACAAAAAAAAAAAGCTTTTAGTGATTCTTTCTCAATGTTGGACTTACCTGCTAAATGCTCATCACTCACTGTTTCTTGTGGACAGTGACAATAAAGGCATCTTTCTTTTCTTATCTTGAGTTAAACATGTGAGCATTATTTAGTTAGATCTGACCCTGAGTTTCAAAGCCACTGCAAGGCTTTTCATTGCGCCTATTGAGCCAAGAGGTTATACAAATGCTTTTATTTCTTCTTTGCCTACTATGATGCCATGTTTAATGCACTTTTTTAAAGAAAAGAACAAGGACTCCAACCTTCAGAGACAGCTGTAACACCAAGCTTGTATATTCATTAAGATAGAAAAAAATGTTTTCTGAAAACTTCAGATTGTTTATTGATTTTCATTTCTTTGTTGAGGAGAAGCTTGAGCAAGTGAGTCTCAGGGTGCTCCCGTGGGAGCTCTGGGGACTCGATGAGGGCGTCACATTTCAGGCCTCTCGCTTTGGAGGGCTGTGTCAACTCCTGGGATATGATAGCAGGTAGAACGAGTGGGGAGAGGAGCAGTCCTGTTCCATTAAGGTTCCTCAGCAGTTCCCATTACAGAGCAAGAGCGTACCATGACATGGGCTTTAATGCAGAAGTTTAAGCCCCCACAGTAACGTTACACTTACTGAAGAAAAGCTGTGGCTTCGCAGCTATGCACCTAGAAAGTGTATACAGCAAGCAAAACAAAGAGAAGTATTCATTTATATGAAGTTATGGGCAGAACGTGGTGGATCAGAGGTATCCATTTTTGCCAAAAACTGTTTATAGGAAACAGGTTGTTGTATAAGGAAATCTTTCAAGCGTCTATTTTGGTTCAGTTCATAATTACATTTAGAAATGCCCTGAATACACAAATGTGATTGAAGCGACTTTTTAATCAATGATGGGAGTAACCAGTGTGTGATTAACACTTGAGACCCACAGAGAGTCTCATCAGCTAAATTTTGAGTGTCTCTAAAAAAATATTTGATATGCAAAATTGTCAAAATAATTTTTTGAATTAGTTAAAACAAAAAGCTTTATCCGTTGCCACCCCCAGATGATGATTTTTTTTTTTTTTTTTACCATCATCAACCCTCCACCCCCTTACCAGTAACCCAAATTTTCACAAAAAACCTTCAATGGGGGAACCCTGATTACCACCAGGTATTTTGCAAACTGGGGGTAATGTAGGCCCAGGCAACGCTTTTTAATAATATTATAACTTTCCCCTTGTCTTTAAGAGGTTTGATATGCATGATTGAATAAATGGAATTAAATTTAATACATTTTGTGTGTATAATATCCATTCCTGTCTCTGTTTATAATTTGCATTACCTGCCACAGCTGACTGTGTAATTTGGATTGTGAATGTGAACTTTCCAATACCGCGAATCCAATCTGTCAAGAGATTTAATCTGTTGGTGCAGCGCACTGGTTAACACCACTGCCCTCCACTCAGCAGGCTGCGGTTCAATTGCCCAGCTGGACAAGCACACTAAATTACACCAATAAGAGTCCTTCGGCGAGGCTCTTAATGCTACATTTGCCTTGCTGGAAAAACGTAAATCTAATAACGCTAATGTGTGTGTGTATGTGTGTCTCTGTGTGTGCATGTACATGTACAGTATTGTGCAAAACAATACTAAACAAGTCTATAACAATATTTACATTAAAATGAATTATTTCTATATATACTAATTAAAATGTAAAATAATAAATACAAAGGACATTATACAGTCATTTTATGCAGTAAGAGTATAATAATTTGATGTATATAAATGTGTTCCTTGTACAAACCCTGTATTACTTGTAGTTACTATCAGAAACCTTAATTAACCAAATCAGTCCTTCATTATATTAACTCAGATGAGCTGCTCCAAATGGCTGGAGGCATCAAGAAGAAATCTGCATCCAAACTTGTGTCTCCCTACCAGGTCACAAAATATCAACAAAACTGCTTGTCTGTTTCTATTTATCCTAATGTTAACTTCACTCTCAGAAATAAACATTGGCACTCTGAGAAAAATGGCTTTAAACAAGACTACGACTTTTGATTTTATATTTATACATGAGTGTGTTTGTGTGTGTGTGTGTGTGTGTGAGTGTGAGTGTGTGTGTGTGTGTGTGTGTGTGTGTGTGTGTATGTGTATGTTTGTGCATTCCTTATCTTGTTCCACAGTTTTTTTAAACCTAGTTTCCAGGGCTCAAATTGAATCTGGTCACTCTGAGTAGAGATTATTAAGGTAGAGAACATGCTTCATTGTATTATATGTTTGTTTTTTTTACTAAGGAGGTTTATGTAAAGGAAAGATTTATGATTTATCATGGAATTGTATAACAGCGGTCAAAAAAACTGCATGAATATGTTGTTGAACTATTTCTATATCCTGGAGGCAATGGCCTCCTGGTATGAGCTCTCAGTCCCGACTCCCCCAGTCTGCTCTGATGGCCTGGGAAGCCCTGAAGCTGCGGTGTAGGGTCACTCTGACAGCTGGCCTAGGAAGCCTTGTGGTCATTGTGTAGCGCTGCTCCAATGGCTTGCCCAGGAAGCCTCATGGCTGTGGTGTATTGTTACTCAAGTGGCCGGTCCTTTAAACCTTGTGGCTGTGGTGTAGTGTCAGTCTGATGGCAGGCCTGGAAGCCTAATGGCTATGATGTAGCTTCGCTCCCGCGGCCGGACAGGTGAGCCTCGCAGCTGTGGTGTGGTGTCTCTCAGGTAGCTAACCCAGGAGGTCTCGTAGCCAGGAGGTCTCGTCTACTGTAAATGCCTCACAGCATGCTTTTGCACTGTCCCTGATGCACCTAAGAAAAAACTGTCCTCTTGTATTCTTATACTCGTGTCTTTTATTGTTATCTGTTGATACTTACCCTGTGTGTAAACATAATTACATGTTTAAACCATTGGTTCTGAGCCTAGCTGTTTAGATTTTTCTGTGTTTTTCCCTTATAAACGGAAAAAATGACAATAAAATTCACTTTGACATTGACTTTGACTTCTAATGGCCAGCCCAGTGAGCTTTGTGGTTGTGACATCCATGTAGGCCTTGTCGCCATGCTGTAGCATTTTTTGGTGCAGCTTTACAATAAGACTACTCTTATAAATGATTAATAAATGATTTGTTACTAAGAGGTTTGACAGTATATAAACTATGAATAAGCAGAAATAAACAAGTTATAATACTTGTCATACATTGATGCATGCCTATTATTTGGCAAGAGCTCTTGCTATTTGCTTAGCTTATCTTGTCCGTTTCTCAGGGAGATTATTAACCTGTCAGCTTCATCAGGTATTTCTTACATGCTACTACCATTACAACACCGGAGCTTGCCAAATAGTGAGTCTGCATCAATGTATGACTGTTGTAAGTTGTTTATACCTGATTATTATGATTTAGAAACCGTCCACAACCTTGTTAACAAACTGATCATGAGTCATTTATTAAATTTTAATAAAGGTGTTCTTATTGTAAAGTAGTATTCATTTTTCTAATGGCTTTTGGCTGCAATGTACACTGCTAGGCAGCCAGGCCAGGAGTTCTCATAAGCGTAGGAAATATCAAAACCCACATACAAAACAGTACAGAAACAAAATAAACAAAATTAAACAATGTAAAATGACATTTATAGTGTGTCAGTATACTTACAATTTCTTTTTAAAGGCATAGAGGCATAGAAACAATAAAGGCTGTGTGTTCATTTGTGCATGCAGAAGAGGGTGGCAGAAAGGGAAAAGGAGCTGGCACACATGACAGCAGCCACTTAACAGACACACTCGGCTTGTTTTCTTACGTATGTCACTATCACATAAATAGCATTGATTAAAGTGCCAACCAGCCACAGCATCTGTGCTTTTTGGCAGCAGAGTCTTTCTGGCACGCATGCTTTCTCATTCAGGTTCTTGCTTTCTTCTTCACAGCATAGCACATGGGTGTTGAGTACGACTGACCACTTCGCCAGCGGCACCAAGTCTGCGTTCCTGGATTACGTTGAGCCCCGGACTGAGCTTGCTAAGTGCTGTATAACAGCAGGTTCCTGGTGTCGCATAACCATCCATAGTGGTGTGTAAGCTGCATCAGGGACATCGTCAGCACATGCACTCTGTTGTCTTCAAGCGTGTAGAAACCATTAAGCACCACCTTCTGCAAAAAACAGGTGATTTCAAAATATCTCAAGAACAGATTTCATCCCAGAGTGTCAAAGCATAATCAGGGTAATATAATGGACAACCAACTTTAAAGTAATATAGTAGAAGATTGCACGATTTCAACAAAACATTTGACATTAAGAATTCTTTGAGCCAAGAACTCTTTGTATTTTTTGAGGAGCCAACCCCATCAACAGAAATGACACAACACATCTGCATTTGCGTACCTAATCTCCAACAACAAAGAGTTTAGACAGCCATTGCAGCAGTTTTCCTCTTGATAGCCACTGGCGTTCAGCATTTATTAGTCTAGTTTGATGCTTGGCTCCCATCTCAGCCCAAATGGCAGCAAAGCATTTTGATTTGGAATGTCAGGTTTACGTTTTGTGGAACCAAAGTGCTATATTCCTGAAATGTTGACCTGCTGCTAGTGACAATGATGCTAATTTATTTCACATTTTGCTAGATTTGACCACTATAATAAAACAACTAACCAATATTACTCCACCTTGATATCATACACTTCTGTTAGTCAGAAATTTGGAGTCGCTAAACTGAGTACATTTTATTCAGTAATAATTGATACAATGTTGATAGTATGCATGTTAATTAGCACAATGTTTTAGTATATTTTAATCTTAACAGCAATACATAAAAGTATGGTTTATTCACACTTTAAATGAGCTGAGGAACAAAAAGATGTGGTAAAGAAAAATAGCAAATGCTTCACACAATACATTTTAATGATCTTTTTAGAGGAATGTCTTGACATGAAATTACTATGAATAGCCATTTGTGATTCAGTAGATTTTTTCATTCTGGGTATTAATTTTATTAATCCATTCTCAGTGCTGTACTGCTTTCTTTCTTATCTCATCATCCATGACCCCCTTAATTATCAAAAATGTCAAATTTTACAGATTCTTACAAATAATGTAAGTGTAAAGTGTAAAAATATTGTAAAAATATTTTCATATGTAAATGAAACCTCTGGTCACTCAAATTTTACGTTGATTTTCTAGATTAAAATAAGTTTAAAAATTTCTCTACAAAGAAATAATTCTACACAGGACATTTTCTGCACAATGTTTTATTAACTGATTTATTAAACATTTTGGGAAAAATTTAAAATGTATCATTCACACAGTAATTCTTCATAAGTATGTTCTCAACACTTATTTTCACTTAAAAAAACAACAAAATATGTCATTTGACCAATTGAGTGTACAAATTTCCTGTTGTGTAAGAGGTACAGCCAACTATCCTTTGTGAGTCTTAAGCAACTGTAATGAGCAGGCAGAAATTAGGCTGAAAAAAGAGAACTCTTTGAAGACACCAAGACTCATTTTTAAGCAGTCTGCTTGTTTCTGCTAAATTGTTATGCATATTTTCTTGGGTGCTATGCAATGGTGGGGCGTATGTCTCTGTATCTGGAGAGAATCCATAATGCTCAGCATGAGCAGACGGATTCCAAATAACTGTGCCGCTGTCCCAGGTGGTATTTTGTTGGATGTCCTTTTCTATGAATTATTAAGAGTGTACAATTGACGAGCCTTTTCTACTGATCAGCGTCACACAGTGCCCGCACAGGCGCAGCGGAAAGGATCTTGTTGTTCCCTTTTGATCTCCCTCTCGGCTGCATTTACTGGCTAAAAACGGAAAAATCTGGCATCCCAGCTAGGGACATCGCTTATGCATAATACCCTCCTGGCAGGCTTGTACACAGAACTGAGCTCAACATGTTTTTTTTTTCCACCTATGACTTTGCAGGCCTGTGCATATCTGATGATGCCACTTGATTAGAAAAACACATGTTCAGATAAACTTAAATTCGTGCAAGAATCCGAGTATATTAATAAGAAAACAAATCTTCTTTTTTTTTTTACCTGTATGTAAATCAGAGTGTAATTTATTGTCCAATGGGACGCCCGCGTAACGAGCAGCCATCAGGGTGTCGGTGAGGGAATTTTACGCATATATTTATTCAGCAACTTGGAGCACATCTGTTGCTGTGAATCGTAATTTGAGTCGCAGCTTGGTGCCCCTGTAATTATAAAAACCAAATACCTTTGCTCTCACTTAAAAGCCTTCATCTTTCATGCACATCAAACAGCAAACAAGAGATAAGGCTTCAAAGCAGAGCCGCTTTTAAGGTAAACTGCGCAAAAGGTGAGATTAGGGTCTATGGTTGCTGGTGTTATTCCCCACAGACTTGACGGCCGCTCTCTGTACTTGAGAGTAGTCGCACTAGGGATGCATTTTTGTAGTTGTTATACATATTTGGTTTTGCTTTGTGTTCTCTTTTTTCTTATTATTTCTAGATGTGTTTCCTTAACAAGATGCATCCGGTAATGTGGCCAGGGATATTCAATTAGGTGAGCCTGTGGGATGTCATATGCGCAAGAACGACTGCATAAAAATGATTTTTTAAAAACCTATAAAAAGTTGAGCTGACTGCATTGTCTACTTACTGAACATCTGTGACACTGCAGATGCAACTACATCATGTAAGATCTATGACTCTGTTCATTATCCAAAATGTAAATTTTTACAGATTCCTACATATATTTACATCATACAAATTGTTTATGAATGTATCTGCAACAATGTAAGTGGATACACAACTCATATGTAAAGGATTGAACACCTCTGGTCACAGTAACTATTTTGTTGATTTTCTAGATGAAAATAAGTTAAAATACGTTGGGTAATATTTTTAATTCCTAAAAAAAACTATGTCAAACCTGAAGCCGAGGTGACTACACTGGCCAACTGACTGAACATCTGCAGCACTCTTCAGGCAACAACAACATGTGAGATTTTCTTATATATCCTACCACGCAACCATACAGTTTTGATTTTTATAGTCTAAGCCTATAAACAATTTGCACTCTTCAACAAGCTTAACTTAGCATTATATATCAAACAACACCACACATCTAGCGATTATTACATTTACAGCCAAGAGCAGGATATGCTGAAACAGCTGGTCATATTTCAAAAATAGCTAAAGCACAATGTAAACAAAAAACATATTAGTACATATGGCATGTGACATAATGCATAAACTATAGGCCCAAACTATTGTTTGATAGAGTAGCAATTTAAGCCACATTCCACAAAATCACAGTCCAAAATTTGACAATGACATAAATTCATTATGATCCAAAATGTCTGCTGGTTCCCTTTCAAATGAAAGAATGGCTAGTTTTAACATCTTAGTGTTTTTAACTAAATCTTTAGCTAGCTTGCAGTAATCTGTCACTGGCCACCAATTGACTCTCATAAAAGCAGTGTCAATGCCATCCCACATTAATTTGGACTTTCAACTTTCATTGTAAGGGAGAGAAAGCCTTTCTTTCCTACTAATTTCAAAAGTGTAACACATCATATTAAGTAATTTTAAGATTTTTTTATGGCAAATGCACATGTGAGCACACCTATATCTATTTCACCCTTTCCCACCTTAATCCATTTACACTTTACTAGTTAGTATCCTTTATGTGTTTGTGTTTTACTCAAATACTCAGCATCCATTTCACAAACACATCCTACAACTGTGCCCCCTAGAGTCAAATAAGTAATACTTTTCACATTTGAAAGCAGGAAAGGCTTTCAAATATAATTTGAAAGGCTCCTCCCATTTTTAAGAAGCATCATCAGAGGGGATATTTCATAGCCATTAAATAAAAAGACATGATCTAGATTGTCACACAACTATATAAGGTGAGTAGAGAGGTTCACAAAAGATGAAGCAGTGGTTAAAGAGCATAATACACAACATGAAGAAATGGCTACAGTGTCCTAGGTACTGTTCTCCAAATCTCATGACTATTGTTCTAGTCTTGTGGCTATTCTATTTAGAAGAGAATGCAACACAGTTATGCAATAATGTAATTTTTATCCATGTAAGGGATAACATTTTTGATCAGGTAGATTTTTGGGATGGTATGTAGATATTTGCTCTTTAATAAAGGAGTTTCTTAATAAAGGGCTTGAGATCGTGCATGACAGCTGCCTTTGAAACCCTCCAGCCAATACAATTTGATGTATTTTGAAAATGTTGGTATTTGTTTTTTTATTTATTTGTTGTTTGTTTGTTTGTTTGTTTGTTTATACATGGAGAAAAGTCTTTTTTTTTGGCATCCCCTCAGTGTCGGTTTCTCTTTGTTGTGGCCTAGGCTCCAGGCAGAGGTCACTGCTTTACATTAGTTTCCTACTGACCTCATTCTGACCTTCATCTTGGAAGAGACGCCGTCAGACTGCTCCCAGGTAAGCTGGAAAAGGACAACTCCAAACAAATTCTTGTTGTGACGCCTTCCATGTCCTGCACAAAGAACAAGGGAGCCTGAAGATAATGCCCCATTCCATAATGATGTCTATCAGCCCTGGAGATGGAAACCATGTTTCATCCTGTGTGCTCCTCCATGCTCCTTGGCAGACGTAGCCCTCGCTGCATAATCATATTAATTTATGCCCCGCATCAATTATGCATTCAGATTCTCCTGATAGCTTGTCACTTTTTATCCATTAGTCTTTGTACGCTGGGTGGTGGGATGGGTAAATAAATAGGAAACACAACACGCCCCGAGTTGCTTCAGCGGGGGTGGGGTTGGGGGGTTTGCGGGGTCGGCGAGGCGCACGGATGCATTTGCGGAGATTTAAGGGTTATTACACGAATAGGGGCGGGGATCCTTAATTTTTCTTATCTCATCTGACACCTCTGTGGGTTTGTTAATGGCGGGAGGGCGGAGCCCACGGGGCTGGAGGTGTCACATCTGAGTTGTATTTAACAAAGAAGGAGAAGTTCACCAGGAGTGCCGCTGTAAATGATCCCGCCAAGGAATGCAAATGTCTCTCGGATGAGACGCCACCGATCCACTGACAAGGCAATTACCTGAGAAGAGGTAGCTGACTTGGTGGAAAAGAGTTGGAAGTCACATGATTAGGTTTAAAAGCGTGCCTCTTTGTAGGGTACTTAAACTGGTAAGCAAATGTGCCAAAATATGTTCTTCAGACTTTGAAGACATTCTCTACCTTACACCTCTCATTTTTTAAAATTAATTATTAGTTAAAATTAAGACCCATCCATTGAAAAGTTCCCTAAAGGCCAGTTTCCATAAGGCTTTACCTGTGTAGACTTTTTATGACAACAGTCATAAACCTGCATAAACCTTTCTAAAGCCGTAGTTTAACAGACAACTTTTCATAATATCTTATGAGATGAAATGCCATTAGAATGGACCTTTTTAAAGGGTTATGTCATTTGCCATGAAATGTTTATGTGGGTATAATGAAGTCTTATAAACAAACCGTTTTCTTCTTAATTTCTTGGGAACCATATTTTGTTGTTCTATGCCATCTTTGCAAAGAACACCTTAAAGAGTTTTGTTTGTACTTTGTATTCAGTCTCAGAGGGTTGATCTTCTTTTGGAAAAATATGCAGATACATTTTTTGCCTTTTTTACCCTAATGAACTTCCAAACCTGGTACTGGAGTATGTTTGTCATACACTCTTAAAAAATAAAGGGTAATTTTGAAGGAATCATTCATTAATTATTAGCAATTTGTGTATTAGTTGTAAAAATGTAAAAAAGAACAACAACAACCAACAAAAAACTGAAAATAAAGAAACTGGAAAAATTAAATAAAAAGAAAAACAATTGCAACATTTTATGTTTTCTCTCTGGAAATGAACATCCAGGTGTAGAAACATTCAGTAACTTGAATATTTAAGAGTGTATTTTCCTGGGTGGGGCACAATTGATTAACCTTATCTATTTAACAAGACCTTAGTGAGTTGAAGTTAAAGTTTTAGTGCTAAATTATGCAGAACAGCAGGACCAGGTCTGAGAATTATGATCTCAATTAATTTTTTGCTGGTTCTAGATGAGTATGCTCAGAGGAGTTATGTTTTTCTTACTAAATTTTACACAGCCCTTGAAGGCAAAGTAACTGTCGTGTTTTTGCTTAATGACCTCCATGTTGGTACTATTTTTAAAATAAGAAACACTGCTATTTTGGCAAACATTTTAAGTTACTCTGTCTGTTTGTGTTCATTTTGTTTGTGCCAAAGCTCATTTCTTTAACTCAACTTAAGAATATGTCATTTGGATAGAGAGTTAATGAGAAATGTCTCTCCTGGGCTAAAAGAGCTGGCTGTCTGTGGTGACTCTGCCCCAGCTGGAGAATGTGCTAGACGCAGGGCTGCTTGAGAAGGCAGATCAACAAGCAGCACACAAGGCCTCACATCACACAAGTAGGACAGGGGAAATACACACACTACTTAGACTCTTCGAGTTAACTTTCACCAGTAAGAAAAATGTATAATTGGCCTTTATAGTAAAAACCTGAATAAACAATTAGTAACAATCTACAAGTTCCATACTGGATGTATTTCACAAACAACATAGGTCATGTTCTGATATAAAAGGAATAAAAATGGCTCATTCTAAGCAATGCCATAGAATAAAAAATCATAGTGTCCCTGAAGACGAAAGCTGCTCCAATATAATATGCATTTGCTTTATATGATGCCACTTTTGCTCAACTTTATAGTTATAGTTTAAAAGCAATGCAGAAATGTCTCTGAATTAGATTGACATTACTTTTTTACTTAAAGTGGAATCAATGTTAACAGCAATATCCCATTTATCCCAGAAACTCAGGAGGAATGCTGTCATCACATCACTGAATCTATGATACATTACTCAATTCATAATTATTTTTTTTTGGCTGGGTGTGGGAGAGGGTTTTGGACAAGATTAGCACTTGATGTTTAAACAGAGCAGGTCCTGCAGCTGCAGCGGCAGTGAATGGCGCTTCTCTTATGTAACAGGAGGAGGCTGCTCTCAGGTTACCCCGGGCTGGAGTTGCGCATCAATCCGAACCCAAATGCGGGGCAATCCGAGCCAATTTCAGCCTGTGAGCTTCAGCACTTTCTCATGTTACACGGCGACGGGTTAGATATCCAACACCTTCCATCATTTTCCGCTCAACCACAAAAAATAAAATCTCCAAAGCCACGTGTGTCCTCGGTTTGCGCTAAAGCTCTGAACTCCACGTGCTTGACTGTGCCTGAGCTGCACTCCTATTGTAATCTGATACAATTGTCTGATCGTTGTTGGGTCCCCCAGCTGAAAGTTCATAAAATAAATCTGGTGTAAATAAAAAACCCTGGGCAAGAGCTTGGGGGCATGTGGGGTTAGGGAAGGGGGGGGGGGTTGTTTTATATTTCCA
>JBBMFX010576801.1:0-14349 GCA_037832545.1 Rhabdalestes septentrionalis | reverse complement strand
ACTAAAAACAATATGTCAACGAATGACAGTTTGTTCTTTAAGGACTTCTGCCCGCCTAGAGTAAACGGTAAACAGATGAACAGCTGAAGAATGTGGACGTGTTTGTTCCTGAACTGGAAAAAAAATTAAAGGCTTACGTCAGATTCATTTGATGCATTTCGTCTAAAAGATATGGTTCAAGGTGTTAAGGTTTTAACTAGCCATACAGCACTCTGGTTCTGCCCTATCAGCCATAGAGCTGCTGTAAAATTCGTAGCACTGGTGCTGAGTTACTGAGTCACGTATATAGTGCAAATCTGTGAGATACAGTGATTTGAACAGAGGTGTCAGCAGACTCGCAGTGACTCACCAGTTACTCTATACCAGTTAAATTTGCAGTAACTGACGTTCATCACTCAACACCCATAGGCTTCCATTGGCATGAGTCAGCAAAACTCAGAGGAACTGTCTTATACTCTAGAAGTATTGGGGCCTTCTAATTATTGAATTCAAAAGACTAATGTATTGGAACACACCTGTGTTTCAGGTTTTGGGCTAGGCCTTTACCTCCAGTGAATGGCAACCTTAATGCCTCAGCATACAAAGACATTTTGGACAATGGCATGCATCCAGCTTTGTGGACATTGTTTATATTCATTTTATATTCCAGCATGGCTGTGCTCCAGTGCAGAAAACTAGGCCCATAAAGACATGGCTGGATCAGTTTGGTTTTGGAATAACAGCCATGGTGGCCTAGTGTTCAGGGAATTGCCCCTGTGATCAGAAGGTTGTGGGCTTGAATCCCAGGATTGCTAGTGGCACCACTGAGGTGCCCTTGAACTAAGCACACCACACACTGCTCACAGGGCTCCCTCATTGGTGGCCACTCCTTTACTCTGGTTAATTGGTTAAATGCAGATAAAAAGTTTCACACTGTCTTTACTTTGACCAGATAAATTAAGCCTAAAGTAAAGGAATGTAAATTAGCATTTAGCTATTGGACAGGCTTGTCTTTTGGCTAAATTTATCGGGATAAACTGAAAAAAATACAGCTTTGGGCAATACCCCTGCACTGTTATTTTATATCTTATAGGCTGATCTCACAAACAAAATTATTCTTATGACTCATTAATTATAACTTTCCAAGGACTGCTCTTTACTCATTCGGAAGCCTACAGAGGTTACTTTAAAAGTGGGAATTTCACAAAATACTGAAATTATTTCAGTACATCTCTGTTTGGGGAGTGGTATGCTTTGTATGAGAAATATTGGACTGTTCATTTACAGTAAACACGCTGATTTTACCATGGCTCTGACACTGTATCTATAAATTGATGCTAAAATAGTTTAAATAGGCCATAAACTCTTGTGATCCCTGCACAAACCACAGCAATATTTACAAACTAGCAATACTACTATCCTCCATTTGATGGCAGTGGATCCTCATATAAGAAGTTAAACACGTCAGGCTGAAGAGAATGTACTGAAACTAGAAACTCTAGAGTAAAAATTAAGCTTTGTGAATATGCAGACAAGATGTGAAAGTGAAGCAGACCATTCAGCTGTTTTGAAGTTAAAGACTTACTGGCAAAATTTCAGTGTTGAATTGCATGACTTTAGCTAATCCCACAATGCTTGTTCTATTACTGCAAAGACCTTGATGATGGGCGAACAAATTAACTGAAGCCAATGTCATGTGCATTAAAAAGCATCAGTTTTTTATAAATTGAATGGTTAAGAGGTGATGCCATTCAGAGTGGTATATAATGTGGCTGTATCAGAGTCAGAGTTGTTCTCAGTAGTGGTGACAGGAACCAAATATTATCAGATTTTAATTTGTCTAAAACCAGGGACCAACTAAAAGCACATGTTGACAGATTAGCACAATAACAGTGCGTCTAATCTGTCCACTCTGCTCAAGGTTCACCACATTCTGACATGCAGGGACGCTATTAAAGCAGCCTGTTCCAGAACATCTCAAATATTATAAATAATAGCATTTCACAAACCCCCATTCCCTCAAACCCCCATTTTGTGACTTTCAGTTTCCAAGAACAGTGTCAAAACCTAAAAATCTTTCAGGACAAAGTCAGCAAAATATATTCACAGTTCTGAAGTCTTGCTCATTTTCTTCACAGCTACCCATCCAGGCACTTCATGCCATGTTAGACATTGGTCTGATCCCTTCTGTGTTTTTTTAAGAATCAATTAATTCAGTCAGCTTGTCACTGCTCCGTTCCCTCTTCTTGAAGCCTGTGCATCTGTCATCACCTCCCCCACATCCTATTTAATAAAACAATTGTTGCCTAGCTCTGTCCACACTTACCCTAAAACAGCTACAGTTACACCCATTCTCAAGAAATCTGGCATTGACTCACCCTTCCTGGCAAAATATAGACCTGTTACTAACCTTTCTTTTCTATCCAAAGTGATGGAAAATGTTGTAGATGCCAACTTCAAACAATTCTCACAAAGCACCATGTATATTACTATTTTTTCCAGGTTCATACTCAGCACATTTTTTATTTAAAGTGTCTGTCATACATGAACACTCCACAGTACATAGCTTGACATTCTTTTCTGCATTTTACCTCTGTTGTGTCACTCCAAACCCATGACCTTCTGTTTGCAGGGGTAACTCCCTAACTACCAGCCCACCAGCTGCCCTGCTGTCTCTCTTCTTCTGGAAATCATAAACAATCATCTGGTCAGTGGTGTCACTGACATACTTCTTGATCTTAGTGCAGCACTTGCTACAATAAACTCTGGTATACTTCTCTCTCTAGACTCTCCTCCTTCTGCATTTCA
The DNA here is from genome assembly GCA_037832545.1 of Rhabdalestes septentrionalis. Classification (NCBI taxonomy): domain Eukaryota; kingdom Metazoa; phylum Chordata; class Actinopteri; order Characiformes; family Alestidae; genus Rhabdalestes; species Rhabdalestes septentrionalis. The sequence continues at coordinate 11,562 of JBBMFX010576801.1, read as the reverse complement.
GGAACAGCCATATCTTGGTTTCATTTGTGCCTTACGGATAAAAATACATCACTCTTGTTAAATTCTGCATTGCAAATCTTGTATTATTATTCCCAGTTAGTGATCCCAAAACTTCGAATCTTTGGTTTTTGCAACTAAAACCATTAACAAATTTCTTTTCCCTTCTTACAGCCTGCATCGTTACCTCAGGTCCTCAAACAGTTATGCAAATTCTACTCACAGTTCTACTCACGGCTCTACTCATGGTACCAGACTCTCCTCTACATGCAGCAGACCTCTCAGTGCTGGAGCAACTACGCTATGTAATTTAAACAGTGCTTTGGTCTTATTTTTTATTTGTAAGAGTTGTAAAATGACCATTGGATAGTGAAAGGTGTTGTATAAGTGTATTATTTCATAAGCCATCTGTTTGATCTGCAGAATTCAACTATATATATATACAGAGAGAGAGAGAGAGAGAGAGAGAGAGAGAGAGTGAGAGATAGATATAGATATAGATATATAAATAGATATATAGATAGATATATAGATAGTCCCCAAATCAAAGTTTACTAGCATTTATTAAGCATACATTTAGTGTGGCATGCCAGTACACTCAACAGAAATATGCAGTTATTCACAGAATAAAAATCTTTAAAAGCAAAGTAAAAACAAAGTAAAATGGTATAACCCAGTGTGTTTGGGTTAACAGTGGTAAACCTGCAATGTGGTCAAAGTACATAGAGCAACAGTTATATTGCTACACAAACAGTACCATAATAGCCAAGAGAAACATAGCACTTTCTAGGTTTGCTGAAGCCTAACACTATGCTGGCAGGCTCTAGGTAGATGGGTGTTTTTTCATTTTTAATCACACTCAATAAGAATTTAAATCCTTTCACTTTTAATCTTTCTCTCTTTCTTTTACATACACACAGATTTTTGGTTCATCACTTAGAAAATCACTTTTCCCCACTTGTCTATGCCTACTCTCATAAAAAGGCTGTACATTATTTTTTAAATAATTGTACTGACACTATACTACACCTACAAAACCATTAAATTGTTGTAGTGCCGCCAATTTATCACTACACCACACACAAACCATTTACATTTTATTTTTGGCTGATGCTCTTACACAGAGTGAATCACATTTGTAAAACTGTGCTACAGATGTAGGCATATGTAATGTCAGGAGTCCTGCCCCAGTACTCTCACTAGTGCAGCATGCTGTGCTTTCCAGGACTAGGGATTTAAATTATGTGTAGGACTGCTAAGCAACACTCAAAAATATTTTATAAATGAATATTTTCCTTTTAAATTGAATAAAGTTTTGACACATACCCATGAGTACAGGTTCCTTATACTACCTCTGTATAAAAATACCAGCTGACCTTTACATTGTGTGTATATTTCACCTTGAATGGATCAGTCAATCCATGGTCCAGAACTGTGGACATTTTATTTTATTTTAACCTATGTTCAAGTTAAGAATGATATTTCCTTCTACTATAAAGTTACCATTTCTGAGAAAAGAGGCTTTGTTGCACCAATGACAATAAATTAGGTGTATTTTGCGGTGTCTTTTTCAATATTGCGAAAAGAACGCACAGTGTGGGCCAAAGGAAAACGTGATAAAACTAACCAGTGATGTTATTTGAGAGATTAGATGAGGTGGTGCTGGACAGCATATCTAGAAATAAAAACACTGTTGACACAAATCACACTGTGGTTTCAGACTGAGTTTGATGGAGGTTTTCTCCATGTTGCGTCCTCCTGAAAGGTACAGTCCAGCTATTCAGATTCTGAGGCCATTCAGGTCGTACAGTGACGAGTGAAGAGAGTGAAGGTGTCCAGCTTTGAATGCAGCAAAGTCTTTTAAAGGCACAATGCAAACTTTTTACAGGTGTAAACACATCAGTAGCAGTAATAGGCAAAAGCAGTGAGTGAACTCTTCCAGCAAAAATGGAAGAAATGTATGCCCGGGGGCTGCACGTCCCATTGTCCCTCACTGTTCCTCTGTTCTGCTTTTCATTTCTCCCTCAACAGGTAGAAGACAACGGCCTTCAGGTAGTGCACACATGTGCAAGCGGCTGCCACTAGCCAATGAGAACGGAAGCTGGGGTCTGTGTTGATGACACATTTTGTGATGTCAGTCTAAAAGAAAGAAGAATCATGTTAGAAAGAGAAATACTGTATTTTAAACATGTAGGTTTTATGGCATCAATATCAACAACGACAACAACAATAATAAATATTTTTAAATAACAGCTTTCTATATTAGTAAATGTATTATACTACATAGTAGGTGTATTTCTACATAGTAGTAGTATTTATGGTAGTTACTGGATAATATGTCTTGTCATTAATAACTGAAATAATGGCTGTTTACGAGGTAAATCACGTAATAGAATATTGAAATCTAATACAGTTACATTATAAACAGTAGACTTGTGCACAAAAAAGGGCCGGAACAAAGGAATCTGTTTTCTATAGAGGATATTCAAACTTTTGAATACGAATGCATACAGCTGTAAATATGACAATTTAGTGGCTATACATATCTCCTATAATCCAGTTTGCTTGTGTAATATGCTTTTATTTGTCTTCATTTATTGAATATATCAATTTCCATAACCACCAGTTTCTCCAAGGTAAATTCACACATGCAAGTGAACCAGTAATGTGATTCTGATTCTTATTCATCCAAGTTACTGAATTTTATTCATCAACTAGATCCAGATTTGTTTTGATAACACTAATAAGTATATGAAAAGTAAATCCTGTTGCTGCTCAGCTATGTGGCTTCTTAGCCAAAGGCAACAAAGAGTAATCTAAGCAAATGATATTTCAGCACACAATGACTCTAAGGGTCTGGGTTAGAGAGGTTGTGAGTGGCTTGGTTCAGGATATGAGAAACCACTTCAAAGAGCCTTTCGTTTTGTTTTGGAGTGGCAGAGGCATTTCACCATTAAGCTGATAGGGAAAGGACTGAGTGGTGACAAGTAGTATGTACGTACAAGTAGAATGTATCTTTATCAGGGGCAAATTTCACCCTCCAGCAGCATGACCTTCTGAGTGAGCCCTATTCACACTTTCAGAGGTTTCAAATTGAAAATAACTTGTTCATATTATTTTGTTATCAGTTATCCCAATAGCATGCTGGGAAATGTTTCTATGGCTACATAAAAATGGAAAACTATCAAAAGAAGGAAAAGAGGGGGAAATACCTTCATTTCTAATGGATATTAATCACAGTCCATAAACATTCATATCACCCTGCATCTGATCACCCAAAGTTGGTCCGAATACCATATAATACATGTTTAAAAGTCCAGAGGTAACTGATTAAAAAACATTTAAAGTCTGGAGGTAACTGGTAGATGTACTTAAGTAAAATGTGACAAATTTACTTCAGTTAAAATTGTGAGAAAATATTCTGTTACACAGTACCAGTTTAACACTGATTCCTTTTGTTTTACTTCATCGTTATGTTAAAATATCTGCCTACAGATTATATCCACCAGTCCATGAACCCTTTTCAGAACTCAACCACTGACATTTAGAAAACACTGTCCTGCTAGGATGTAACACTGATTTTGCAGTGTGTCCAAATTGTGCAGTCCAGCATGGGATGAAAATATCTCCCTGTGAAGCTGCCAAATTATTTCTGCTTGCACAAAGCTCTAACAGACAAGAATTTCATGGCCTGATAATCAGAGCTTAGACATTTCAATGGGAACCTCACATCCACCAAGAGCCAAGGGAAAAGAGGAACCACAGGAAGGTGTGGACATGTTAATTAAGAAAGCCTTCATCATAATGAAGCTTTAATACGTCCACTCAGCCATATGTGTGTTAGCAGGTGGTCCTTTATTCATCTCAAAGGACTCTTCAGCAAAGCAGAACCCACATGGGTATGAACATTAAGGCATTCACGCTTGGGATATCACTACTGATTATATTTATTTGCAAGAAATCTACTGAATATTCTTATTATTAATTCAATAAAAGAGCTATCATAAAATGGCCAGGACTTGGATACATGTGTTTTTTGTATGTGTCCTGGTCATTGATGGACAGGGTTAAGAGGGCAAAAAATGATGCATAGACACGGATGGACTACAGTCTGTCACTGTCACTAAAAAGTACAACTGTAGTAACAACGATGAATGGACAATTAGAAAAGATCAATTTTTCATAAGCAAAATCATATGCTAAATGCCATAAATGTAGTGCCATGTTGTTGCCATCTAATCACTACTGACTTTACAAAAAGGTACATTTTAATGGCTAAAACCTGAAGAATTATTCTAATTTAACCCTTGCCCTACTTCATGCACATTCACAAATATGATTTCTAGACAGCTCTGTTTCTGCTTTGCACCAATCAGAAACGTGCCTCCATTCAGTGCTTATTTTATGTGCACCTACATCCAGAAGCTCTTTCAGGCTCATCTGTGGGTGTGCCTGCTGTGTTCAAAAATAGCATCAATCCTGACACTCCCCAGCAGGGCACTTTGAGAGATGTAGACGATGACTTTGCCTGCAGCAGCGTTTCACTTTTACCTCCCATTCAATTAGGTTTGGTCTCCACACAGATAATACAACCAGGCGTTTATAAAAAGAGATGAACGATTATAAAATCCTCTGGAAGATTTTTTTCTGTCGTTATTTTTCAGTGCAAAAAGTATGCCCTGACTCAAATGTGTAGATCACATTCACATCACATTAATGAAATCCAAGCAGCACAATTTTCTTTGGCAAGAATTGCTTTCAAAATACAAAAAACTAGTGATTCATAACTGATCCAGGATCAGCTCAGCACTCACAGAAACCATTTCCATAGAAACCAGTCCTTCCTGGCAGGCATTTGAGGAGGAGTATTGACTGACATATCAACAACCAAAACAATCAAGCCTATGAGACATACAGGCTCTAATCACATGCCCAGAACAACCACCAAACATGTACAGACAAATCCTTTTATTTGGAATACACGAACACACACACATGCGCACACACGTACACACACACACACACACTCACACATACACATTCACACTAACAAACACTCACACACACTCACTCACACATACGCACACAGCTGGGTGTGTCATCTCAGAAACTAAAGTATGTTTCATAGTACATATCCTGCAAAGCATTTTGAGATAAAATATGATTATAAGTTTCTCTCAATTAACAAACAAGACAAAAGCCTGTTCTCTCTTTGACACTGAGACAGAGAGTCACATGCTCCTTCAGATGTTATGGGGTCTATAAACACCATAAAAACATACCACACATACCAATCAGCAGGGAGACCACAGCTTTCACTCCCTACAATGAAAGCTGTGCACACAAACAGCCTGAGTAAACTTCCTTTTGCTCAAAGACGGTATGAATGTATGATGTGGAGAACTCAGTGAACTTGGGCTGGAGACCTAGAAAGCTTCAGCTGGGTGAACAGACAATACAGGGAGACAAGGAGGAGACAGAGTGGTGGCGGAGTGCAAAGCATCATCACAGTGAACGCAAGGTGGAATTGGAAATGTATTGGATATTTTATTAGAGGAAGTGTGGACTTTAGTCAAAGGCCTCATTCATTTTCTTTGAAAATGTAGAAGTTGAGCACACACCTCTGGCCTGTAGTGTATATTGTGGACCTATAAGCAAAGTGGAACTCATCAAATTGCTAACCTTAAGTAGTTATTTTATATTGCTTTGGATAAAAGTGTCTGACAAACGAACGTAATGCAATGCAATATTAGTAATGTTTAGTAGGAAATCACTGCAGATAATGAGGAAAGTGGAGAAGACATGAGGTAACATGACCCAAATGTTACCATGTCCAGTGCTTTTATTGGACTGTGTAACAGAAGAACCACATTCGCAAGAGTGATGAGGCTCCAGTGGGATTAGGTGGAGTGGTGTTTGTGAACTAATCATCCAACAAAACACCGTACCTTGCTGAATGTAATAACTCCCTATTAAGAGACTGGGTTGAACAGCGGTGCATAAACACTGTTATTACTGGAAGCTTCATCAATATCATGAACTCAGTTTCCAACTCAGCTCCAAAAGACCAAAATTAGTCACATAAGAAGATATCAAGATATGTTTGTTCATACCATAATGCTATGCCCTTGATGAAGTTACACTGAAAAAAACAGCTTTGAATTTACTTGATTCAGTGTGAACATTATTTTACATGGAGATAAATGACCAACACAATAAATGCATGGGTGAATCAACTGAATGACAGAATGTGTGTTGATGATTTGCATATCATCAAGAACAAGAAGTACTATGTTGTCACACTGAAGACATCAGTTTACAGCAGGGGTGGGCAAATTACGGCCCGCGGGCCACGGCCTGTACATTGATCTTTTTAATCCGGCCCGCCGAATATTGGTGTCTCATCCGTGTGGGCTGTGAAGTCGGAGGGCGGGACCAGGTGCTGGCCGGGCGGGGCCGAGCATGCAGTAGGAAGTTCTTCAAAAAACGCATCTGCGCTGTGAATACCACATACACCGATGCGTATGGGCATACTACTTACTAGAGCTTAGATTGGATCCCAAAAATTAAAGCCGAACCTACCCGAGCCCGTGCACCTTGTGTCCCAGCACGGTAATCATCGGCCCGAGTTAAACCCCACTATTTTTGGCCATTAGAACGCACGTTCTCAACTGTGGGTGCATTTGTAACCTGACACTCCGAGCGCTCCGAGTCACTCAAATGCTGGATCACACCCCGGCCCGGGTTCAGGTTCGGGCAGATGACCTAAACTCTACCCCTTACTGCGATAGGTAGTTCAGTTAATTTCTAGGGCTGGTCCGAATGCCATTTTTTGAGCTTCGAGTATTCGGTAGGTAAAAACATCGAATATTCGAAGCTTTGGTGGGAGTGGGCTGAATGTATTCTTATATTGTATTCGCCAGATTCAGAAGTCCATATTTTCAAAGTAGAATTATAAATAAACAAACCACTAAACACAGCTTTCCTTTTTCCGCCTCAATAGCCACATAGCTCGTTTTGAATTTGCTGCGAGACCCGGCCGACCGGCAAGCTCCTATTAGCCAGTGTATTAGCCAGTGTAAACCGGCTAGCCAGATAGCGTCTTCACAAAAACCCACAAAACTCGACAAATCTCGCTCAAAACTAGCACAAACATCTCAAAACCAAATCCAATGCATTTTTCCACCACCAGCCAGCTGTACACACTTGCGGCGAAGTGCAAAATAAACCCTTTTTCGTACTTTTTTCGCAGTTCACCGCGTGGATTCACTGAGCAGGCACCAATCTGCCTTGAACTTCACAGTAAAAAACATAGCTTTTATGGGAGGCATACAAATACACACACACATGTAAGGAAAAAACATATATATATATATATATATATATGTTTTTCCTTCATCCAAGCTGCGGGGAGAAATACACTGTTAGACCCGCAGCGCATTTTAATGGGTCAAAGGGATTGTTGGAAAGGTCTCCTGGACGTCTATTTTACTGTGAGGTTTGAGGCGGATTGGTGCCTGTTTAGTGGATCTATGCGGTTCGGAAATCCCGGGGGTCAAAAGTAATGGGAAAGCTTGTGTTTTTTTTCTTCTTTCGAATTTTCGAATCTTAAAATGAAAACTCGAACAAATATTCGAATATTCAAATATTCGAGTCCATCCCTACTACTTTCAGAGTGCCGGTATGTAACAGCTCCCAAAAACAAAGAGCCGGTTCTTTCGGCTCCCAAACGGCTCTTAGTTTATTATCTTATTTGGCCTTATATTTGAGCTTAACTTGTCAAACATTAATGTTTCGTGTGTTGATAAAGCCTTAGATTATTTTACAGTTGTCTTTTATAGCAATTTATGGATTTAATATTTGTATTGTTGGCTGTGTTGTTTTCTTATTATGATATTTGTGATTCACACAATTCAGGTCTCACATTGAGTGTTGTTTCCTGCCAAATCTGAATCTAAATCTGAACAATGAGTCTTATAGAATGATTTTCCTCTTCAACCTACACCACAAATAATACATTTAGATAAATATATTAACTGAATATTCTTATACCTCTGGAATGTACTGCTTTTTTTACAATGGGAGAAAATTAATATTGAACTGAATTATGTTCGCCAGTTCGGCCCTCCAACACATTTCAGATGTTTCATGTGGCCCCCTGTAGAAATTAATTGCCCAGCCCTGGTCTACAGTATAACAAGCAGCATTACTCCACAGGGCCAGTGTAACAAGATATGTATATCATATATAATGCATAAAATGTACAGTCATGAAGAAATGACCTGGTAAATTAAGTAATGGATCTCTAGTTATTTATATCATTCCTGTTCTTTTGAAGTGATTCAACTCTATTATATTTCTTATTTCCTTCATTCTGTTTTTAAATAAGTATTCTGAATATGAAATGTGCTACACAGGGTTGCTGGACATTTTATACTTGGTAATTTATTCTTTGAAGAAAATGTTCCAATATATATCTTTGAGTAGCGATTTTCAGGCCATTCTTCTGTACAAAACATCAACTTTGTTATTTTTTCACAGACCTCACACTCACGCCTGATTGTCACGTGCATGGAGTGTAGACATGTGCTTTTGCTGGTTTTATTAACAAAACACAAACTCAAAAATGCAACATAAAGTGTAGGAGTGCCCAAAACACAAAGAATACATAAAACAGGAGAGACATGAAGGACAAGTAGAGTGAAGGTTGATCTGACAACTAGGACAAGAATCTTTGGAACTTAAATACATTACAGACTAGGACATGGATCAATGACTAAACACAATCACCTTCACACAATCATGGGACATTTGTCAGAACAAGTGAAGACAATGAACAGCACGTCCCAAAACAAGAGTCCCTATATAAAACTGAAACAATAGTGACCTCTAGTGGCCGCTAACTGGGAAAATCACAGTACCCCCCCTCCCAATGGCGCAACCCCGGGGGGCCAGAAGGGGCCCTTGACCAACACAAAAGTCAAAAGGGGTGTAGAGGAGGGGAGGACAGTGGCAAAAAAGGAAAAAAACCTCCTCCCCCACATGCCCACCTCCTGATGTGCTTTGCCCTTCCTGGCCTACGCTATGGCCAGGGGGACCCGTGTGGGTCACACTAGTCCTTTAGGGCTGTAGGCAACTTTCCTCCTCAGATGAATTCCCACTTGGGGGACCACCTACAGGTCTCTACAGCGCCCGGACCAAATTTTTTTGGGAAGCCTTGATCGCACCAAACCCAGGTCGGTGGAGCCAGTGCTGGCGCCAGGGCAGAATCCTCAACGAAAACTTAAAAGCCATGTAGAATACAAGTACGGGAGGCCATGTACTGCATGGACCCAGGAGCCTGTTTCTTGGTTGCAGGCATGGAGGTAAGCTTGAGGACCCGTGCAGTGCACGGCGGATGGAGGACGACCAGGAGCACCAGGGAAGATGTCCCTCAAATCCGGCTTCGGAGCTGGTGTGCTCCTGCGCGAGCATGGGAGCTCGCTCCTTCAACGCAGGTCTGGGGGGCCAGGCTTTGAGCCGGTGAGGCTTAGAGCCATGAAGCTGGCGTGGACAGGAGCCAGCGTGGGGGTCAGCGTAGGAGCCAGAAATGCACTAAGACCTCCATCAGAACCGGCTTGGGAGTGCTCAGAGCAGACTGTCTGAGCCCGCTGCCTCCGCGATGGCTGAGGGGATAGGTTGAGCTCTCGCCAAGAACCTGGTGTGGGGGATGCCCTCTCCGTGGAGTCCAAGTGGGGCAACCTGCTAAGCTTCTGGGAATGCGCAGGGATTGTATCGAGGCGCAGGGTTCCTTTAATATACAATGTATATTGTATATCAAATATACAAAGAACATATAGAAAGCACGAGGGCCCAAAACACAAGGAATACATAAAACAGGAGAAAAATGAAGGATGGGCAGGGTTCGGGTTGAACAAGAATCCTATGGGACAAAGACCAATGATGAAACACAATCTCCTTGACACAACACGGACTGCTTACACGTGAAGACAATGAACAGCACCGTTCAAAACAAGAGTCCTCATATAAAACTAAAACAATAGCGTCCTCTAGGGGCCTCTAATCTGGAATGTCATAGTGAGTGTCAGCCAACTGATTTAAAACACCTCATTCACCTGGTCATTTTAGAGCTTCACATTCTTTAGCCACCCACCATGGTAATATTGGACCATTTTCCTCAATAGATAAATTATCAAATATTTTTTATTTGTTTATTTGGGTTCTCTTTATGTACTTTTTGTATGTTACTAGGAAGGATCCACAATTGTTCAAGCACCATTGTAAATAAACCTGCTAGCCTTCTTCCAGTTTAATTTGACATACTTGTTAAGGATGTTGTGCAGTAGTGTAAATTTCTTACCCAGCCTCCTCGTTTCTTCAACCATGACACCAGACTCTTGCGGACAAACTCGCCCATGCAGTCAACAATAGTGTGAACCATGGCTGGGTTGCCATGCCGCACACAATCCACCGCCAGAGCTCCAGCCACTGCATACAGAGAGACAACCTTACCCCACGTTACCCCTGCACAAAGAGAGAGAGACAGAGAGTGTTACTTAAGTGCGTAATAGCTAAATTATACATCCTTACGCTTAAAAATAAACATACAGCGAACGGGTTTCCCAAATGAAGCCGCTGTCTGAGCATTGCCTTTAACACCAGGAGATTGCAAATTTGATGCCACAGTCATTTGTGGCCAGAAGTGTAAAAGAACACAATTAGTTTCACTGTCTCTGGGTGAGAAGTTTAGCCCTTCTTCACCCACTCAGTAAAATCCTAGCCAGACGTCTTTTAGCTGATGTAACTGTACTGGCAGTTAGCATTTCCCTCCAAGTGTGTTAAGCTGTCCAATGACTTTATGTTGGTGACATTTAAAAAAAAGATGCAGCAGCCCTCACACAACTCGCAGGAAATATGTGCTAGACTTAACCCTCCCAGCACTGGTGGTACCATTAGAGAAGTTCCTAAAACAGGCAATGCATAACATACAGTGATGCTGGACGGTGTGTTTTAAACTGGGTGAGTGTCACGTAAGTGGAACATTCATGATATTCACAGTGATGTCATGCAAAGTCATTTGTGTTTTCTTGCTTGAAATTTTGTCATAATGCACTATAATAACAAAAGAGACAACAATAACTGATGTTTAACATAAACTGAAGGCTTGGAAACAATAAATACATTTTTAAAATTCCCCACATTTTAACAATAACAAATTTCAATTAAACATAATTCAAATTCAACATGACCAAACAGCTGCAGTTATGTTTATCTTGACTATGATCACTACAGGCAGTGTGTGAGATTAAATTGGTTGTAACAATGAATGTGTGCTGGCATGTGTGCGGGAGTGTGAACACATGGATTTCTTCATGCGTGTCAAAGTTGCTGGCAGGTAAATTGGCCCACCAGGGGATAGTTCAATGTGTTGGGAGCTTTTGTAATCATCTTCAGCAGCTGGGGCAAGTTATAGTGAAAGTAAGGGTGTATGTTGTGTATGTGTGTGTGTGTGTGTGTGTGTGTGTGTGTGTGTGTGTGTGTGTGTGTGTGTGTGTGTGTGTGTGT
>JBBMFX010576764.1:0-14351 GCA_037832545.1 Rhabdalestes septentrionalis | reverse complement strand
TCATCAGAGGGACAGCTCATGTTAGATGTTTTGGAGATAAAGTCAGAGAGGCTAGACTGAGATGGTTCGGACACGTCTAGAGGAGAGACAATGATTACATAGGTAGAAGGATGCTGCAGTTGGAGCCACCAGGCAGGAGGCTGAGAGGAAGACAGAAAAGGAGATTTATGGATGTGCTGAAAGAGGACATGAAGTTAGTTGGTGTGAGGGTAGAGGATGCAGAAAGTAGGACTAGATGGAGACAGATGATTCGCTGTGGCGACCCCTGAAGGGTAAAGCAGATAGAGGAAGTAGAGTATCATTACAATTCATAACATGCTTACCCAGCACTTTAGACCCTTGGTTTATTCCGCCAGGCAAAGGCCACTCAGGGGTGTAAACGTCTCCTCTCAGAACGATCAGCAGGTTTCCTGCGAAGGGCTGGTCTACTCGTCCTGCTATCAGACGTCCTCCCTATGGAACAAGACACAATAAACTAGTGTCAAAATGTCACTTTACATTTTGTTTGTAATCAAACAACCTACTGACTTTCTGATATTTACTAGAGCAAACCATTAACCCTGGAAATCCCGCTGGGGTAAAAATGGCCCCACCACCCCTTTCACCTCGTGCCCTATGTGTGACAGGCCAACAACTGTTTGCTAATTTTGTGACTTTTCACCTTTCATTGCTACATGCATCATGCTTACAAAGATCTTATTTCATTGTTAACTGGATTTTATCGAACACCCGCTGTCGCACCAAGTATGAGTCAGGTAATTTGTGACGCCACAACAAAAAGGAATGAATGATGCAAAAGTAGTTAATTTTCCACTGTGTTACCAGCTTTGGTCAATCCAAATAAAGTTTATACAAGCAGACAAAATGCATCTTTGTTCAATCTTAACATGCAACTGCATTTATTTATATACTTACTTGTTGTCTATAATAACCGGCAACAGAGTTTAGTGCCGTCAAAATTAAGTTGTAACCTATTTCTACCAAAATATTTGCTTAGTGTCTTACAGAAGGTTGTAAAATTTCTGGTATGTCTAGGGTTAAAAGTAGACGCGGAACATTGCTGTTTGTCCCCATGTCTCCATGAAATAATACTTATAATTAGTGAACTTGCTCAAGGACACAGCAGCCAAAGGCAGAGCCAGCATACTATTGTTCTTCTCAATGGTGAGTAAGTTACCTTTCAAAAGTAATTCATTACTAATTACTAATTACTTAATCAATGTTGTATTTACAATACTTATCTAACTACTGTCTGAAAAGTAACTTAATTACTCTATAAATAATTTAACGAAATACTTCTTAAAACACCTTTAAATAAATACTAAATATAAATAATTTAAAAAAGTGAATCAAACAAGAAATATTTGAGCTTTTTTGCTTCCTGAATCATCTTTATTACATTCTGTAAAAAAAATTTATAATAATTTTTAGCTATATTTTCATGCTATTGACTCATGCTATCTTACTGTAATGTTCTTGTCTGATTGTTAGTAATGCGTTACACCCAACACTGGTTCTTTTAAACTTTTGTTATTATTCTCCCATCCATCTATCTGTCTGTCTGTCTGTCTGTCTGTCTGTCTATTTACCTCCTTATGTGATCTGGAATAAATTAATTGTTTACAAAAATAAAGATTAGTACGAGTTAGAAAATATTACAGATTGCAATTCTGATTACAGATTTGGTGTTTGAAGATTATTTGCCTATAAACAGCACAACATGAAGAGAGATGGCAAGGGAGTTGCAGCTTTAGGTGGTTCCTAACAAAAACAATTAATCAATTATATCCAAAGCATTATCGAGAGTAACTATTTAATAAAAGTGCATTCTGATTAGATCTGTTAAAAAATGAAAGATTATATCTTTGGGTAAACCTTCTTATGCATTTTCTTAGAGAATCGCCCGATAGTGTTCACCTGTATAGAAATGTGAGTGGCGTTCAGGATGATGGTTTTGTTTGTGGTGCCTCTGATCTCCAGGATTCCTCTCACTGTGAGCCTGTTAATGGGAGGGGCCGTAGTGTCCATAACCACGCAGGCTCCTGTGGACAACAGAGAGGGAGCCTTGGTACACAGTTCAGCAGTTTGGGGTCTTCTTCAAGAGCGATTACTTTTCTTAGTTTTACAGGTGAGGGCAGTACCTGCAGGAATGACAACGTCGGCGCCCTCGTATGGTACAGTGAAGTTGTCTGGGGTTGGTCCACAAATTGACTGATTGGACCAAGAAATACTGAGAACATACAACGATACATTCCAGTGTTAAATTTCACGGACACATTTATTTTTGTTGATCTACTAAAAATGTGTCTACTAAAAAAAAAAAACCCAAAAAACCCCAACTACTGTGAAAAACTGGTCTAGCACTTTGCACAATCAATCTAAATTAATCTAAATTGCACAAATAACATTTTGCACAATGTATCCACATATCTGAACATGATGGATTGTAAAAAAGTTTTTTACTTGAAAACACAGCTCTATTTAATTTAATTTAACTGTCTGCTAAATGCCTCACATTATGTTTCTGCAATGTCCCTGATGTACATAGAGAAAAAACAACAACAAACAAACAAACAAAAAAAGGTCCTTGTTGTCCTCTTTACTCTTGTTCTTTTTATACTATAGTGTATCCTTATATTTACACTGTGTGTAAACAATTATATGTAACATGTTTAACTGAGCCTCGCTGTTTCATGTTTTTCTGTGTACCAGTATATAGAAAAAATGACAATAAAGTTCACTTTGACTTTGACTTTGACTAGTAATCAGGGACTACATCAGATTCAGTTTACGGGCTTTACAAAACATGTTCCTGACGTTCTTTACACAAAAGTTCACATAAAGAGATATCACCAACTTTATTCTTCACAGTTTCAAAACGAGCTATTTCAGGCTCTGTCCCTTTTATGCAAATAAGCTGTTGCTGGTCACACCCCCCATGCTTAGCTGCATGTTTAACTTCTGAACTTTATATTAGAATCCCTGTCCTTAACACCAGTAAAAGTGTTCCTTTCTTTATTTCTTTACATCCCTTCAGTCTGTGGCAGTGGTCCCAGCCTGTATAGTGACCAGGCTGAGGGAACGAAGGGCGAGAGAAAGTAAGAGCGATACTATAGATGGACAATAGTATTGGGACAGAAGAGGCAGAAACAGAAAATAGGCAGAATCCAGTCCTACTTGTTGGACTCCAAGTCGGACCCAGAGAAATACGAACACTTCATGTGTGCAGGGAGACATTGTCCTCGTAAAACCCTCAGACCTAACGGTGGATCTGGTGTCAGGGCGCATCAGAGCGCAACATTATACATCCACAGGAACAAAACACACATTTTACGCCATGATTGGTACATTTTAACACCACCTCCTTTACCTCAATCGATAGCGGAGGTTGTTTTACTGTGTTTTGTGCAAGGCTTTGCCACTGCAGTGCTCTGGCATGGCTGAATTCAGCAAAATAAAACTGCCAAGATCTAAGATGACCACTGAAAGGCATGACAAGCAACAGACTAGTGGTCGGGGTCTCGACAGATGAGGGGCAGTTCTACGCAAATTTTGAAACTGCTCATTTTGAAAGGGATTGAAAATGTGAAGAATGGAGCTGGTAATATATTTTTATGTGAGAGAGAGTCCCCTTTAATCCATTTAACCCATTCACCTAATGAAGCAGTAGGCTGCCACAAATGCGGTGTGCCCAGGTAAACGTGTGGGATGGTACCTTGCTCAAGGGAACCTCAGTGGTGACACTTGCAGTCCTGGGATTCAAACCCATGGTATTCTAAATGCAGGGTGCAACTCCCCAAGCACCCCAAGTCACCAGCTGCCCCAAAAAAGACTAGAGTGCTAAGCATGCAGTGTATAATAGTGTACTATTGTTTACTGAGAGTTTGTGACGTACTTGTTGAAAAGTGG
This sequence comes from Rhabdalestes septentrionalis, assembly GCA_037832545.1. Taxonomy (NCBI): domain Eukaryota; kingdom Metazoa; phylum Chordata; class Actinopteri; order Characiformes; family Alestidae; genus Rhabdalestes; species Rhabdalestes septentrionalis. The sequence goes on along the minus strand of JBBMFX010576764.1, from coordinate 10,442 downwards.
AGGTACTGGAAGTGAAGGTAGTGTGGGCTCGATACACTTTGGGTAGAAACAGGTATATACGCTCAGCGGCACAAATATGTCTGCTGTTGATCTGTCAACACTGCCAACATTGCTCCAGGTACGTGGTTTTCCAGACACTGTAGAAAAAAAACATTACACAACACATAAGCATTAGAATCCCTCACACAAAAAATCAGCTCGACAACGATTGGGACTGCTTTGGAGCTTCGGTACGGTTCCGATAACAAAAATTCTAAACCATGAGGCTTGGTTTGTTTTCATTTATTTTAATTGAACAGCAGTCTATTAACCACTAATAATTTATGTTTAACGCAGAGGGGTCCAAAACAATAATTATAAAAAGGTGAGGGGAACACGTCCCCCTGATAACAAAAAATTGCAATGATGGCAGTGATGGCCATGCTCAGAAGTATTTAAAGAAAAAAATAAGAGTTTTATTTTAAGAATTGCGTTTGTTTGGCATCCATAGTAAGAATGAGTGGAATTAGCATCTTTTGTTTAATTGTTCTTGGTCTCCAGGAACTGGAGATATTTTTAATTTCCTGAAAAATAGCCATTGACTTATGATGTTTTGGCCCGACACTGATGATATTTAAAATCTCTTAGTGATCCATCAGAATGGCTCAAACTTGTAAGAGCTCTCAACTCATCTGACAGAAAGGTGTTGACCAGAACAGATTAACAGAGTAATAGGGACTCCTTGCCCACTTTCCAATATCTTGGTGGATCATTAATGCTTTGCATGTGTTTTGCTGTTATTGTTCTGGTGGTGTTATTAATTCCACTAAAAGTAATTTTAGCCCCGTCTGCATAGCAGGCGGTGCAGCTGGGCTTTAGCCTTCAAAAATAATATTGATTCGAGGGTTTAAACCTGTAAAATGCTTAAACCACTGCAAATTATATTAGGTAAAATTTTACCGATGTAGAAGAGATTCCTGGAAGACTCGTTAAAGTACCAATCTCCATTTACATTCACAGCGGGGTCCAGGGGAACAGAGGAGCCGTTCCTGTTGTCTTTTATATGAAACCCATCAGGGCTTTGGGTCAGGTTGTGATTAATGATGACGTAATCCTGGGTCTATTGAAGAAAGATGAAAGAAAACATAATTTAAGGAAAACTTTTATATTTAAATGACTCTTTTGTACTTCAGGTGAAATTCTTCCCCTTAGTACACATAACTGAATTCATGAACCTAGTGGGATGAAATAAATGGTTCATTTAAAAATATATCTATTTTATTAGCCTCCAGTGAAAATGAATACTTTATTCTGACAAACCATTTCTTTAAAGTGCAATTAAATAAACACAGATGCTTCTAAAGTAGCCTGAAACCTGTACATGTGAGAAAATAAGACGTGTAGCATATGAACATATGACATTACCCTGAAGCCGTAGAACAGTGCGTTGTATGAGAAGGTACTAATTTGGGCGGCACCCCTGAAGTACCAGTTGTACTGTTGGCCAGATGGTATAAGTGCCAACCAACCAAAGCTGTGGGTAATCAATTTCTCCACAAAGGGAACAACACTAGAACCTAGAACACGAGACAACAGGCTTTATTCTAACTTCCCAATGGCTTGCATGAAATGTGCACAAATTTGACATTATTTAGTCAAATTAACCCCTCAAAAATCGAAGTAATTATTTTTTAACAATACATTGAGACAAAATGTACCGAATGTGTTGGTGAGAATGACATCTTTGGATTGGAATGAGGAGGGAGAGGGGTTGTTGAGGGCCAGACGATGGAAGTTGGTAGTGTTGTCACACACTGAGCCGGGGAAGCCCACGCTCCAGGCAGCGCTGTTGGAACAGCGGGCCGGATCCAGAAGGTTGCTCTTCGGCAGAACCTTGTTTCCCGGCTTCCCTGTCGAGACAATGAATCGGTTACTGACTGAGGCACAAGATTATTACTCCACATAAATTGTGTGAATAAGAAACTCTTCACGATAAGTATTTTCTATTCCATTTTGTTTCTGGTGGCTTGTGCTACTATGGCTTGTACTTGAGTAGCTCCTTAGAAGTGTTGTACAGATTTCCATCTAGAACTGCTGTGTGTGCTTCTGATTTAAACACAAACCTCACACTAGGAAAACAGCTTCCCCGTCATTGGATGGACTGAATAACTTTGGAACAAACCATTGTTTAAATGGTTAAAAATGTCTTTATTATTTTTACCAATACATTTTGACTTTACGGGAAATCTAAAAAGATTCGCGGCCCAATCAAAAGCCTTCATGGCCCATCAGTGGTCCCCAACCCAGCAGGCATTTGCACAATTCAGAATTTCAGAATTGGCCGCCATTCAATTCATGAGTTGGAATTTGAATTGAATTGACTCCACCCCACAGGACTATGAATTTGAATTGGAGTTGGAATGACAGGAAATGGAATTTAATTCATGGCAATTCAAAGACATTCCACACAGTCATACAACAGAGAGAATGTGTCGAATCTAACTTACAAATACATCAAGTTTGTAATTTAATAGCATACTTACACATAACTAGCCGCTCCTCAACCCTGCATACATTTTGTTCCAACATAAAGATCAAATTCTTGAAATTTATGTTATTTTATTACTTTGAAATGAACATTTTGAACAAAACGAATTAAACATTGAGGGAGTTATTTAAACTCCCTCAATGTTTAATTAGTTTTGATCAAAATGTTCATTGACATTTATTCCAAAGCCAAACTCATTGAGCAACACTGTTGCATTTAATTCTCTATAGCTCCTCAAATGACCTTTTAGGCCTGATATTATTTTCCATGTTGCTGTTATTACAGGTGTTAAATCTATAAACGTTTGTAATCTGAAGTTGTAAGGGACTTCTGAAACTTATGAAGTCCAGTTTTGACTATCAAATTGTGTAGAAAAGAAGCTTTCAAACAAATGTCCACCTCAAATTGTTTGGGAACCATTTAAACTACTTGGTTAAAGCAAAGCATTCTGGGATAAGGAGTCATGTTCCATACTGTTCCACAAAATTACAATTCCAATAAATCAAACTTAATTATGTGTTCTGTGACTAGAGCTTTTAACATTCACTGGTGTGGGAAACATATCCTGTTAATGTAATCTGTACAAGTAGTTCAAACTTATATCATTTATAGAATAAGTAATGAAAACATATCTGACATATTTTGTAAAGCTTCATTGTTGAACACTTCACTTATGTATATTAATTTCTTTGAATTGGTTTTGAATTGCAATTCTGCTTCCTTTAATTCAAATTCAAATTGTAATTCTAGATCCTGTTTTTGACATCAAATCAAATTCAATTCAAATTCAAGAATTGAATTGGAATTTAGGAGTCATTCTAAAATTGAAGCTGATCTGTTATAATAGATTTGAAAAGAAACTGAATGTTTATACATTCATTCATTTTTTGTAACTGCACTATCCAGGGGGTACCTGGAGACAATCATGGGGTCTACACCATTTTTAGGTTAGTCGTTTAAAAACACTTTTAGGTTGATATTCGTCCAATTATGTTTTTGTGTTTTTTTATCACATTTGCCCTAAATAACAGGAACGAATAATCTTATCAATAAAGCCCTGAAAACATGGGCTAAATTGATATAAACAAATTATATCCAGACTAATCTTGTAAGGAGAATCCCATCTCACAAATAAACAAAAAACATCTGTTCTGTACATTTACGAATCTGTGTTATCTCATTTTTGGCGGATACCTGTTAGGGATCCGTCCATGTCGATGAGAACCACCTCGTGTTCCCATCTGAAAGCAGCTTTGTTGGGCGTCCGGTGAAACTGGATTCCTTCGAATCTGGCGCTCCAGCCTCCGCAGAAGGAATGGCAGGTCCCCACAATCTCAGCCACACCAATGGCCGTGCAAGAAGGTCGGTCGAAGTTCACGAACGTGGTGTTGAGGACGCTCATGCCGTCGTCCAGTGGAAGAACGACCCCTCTGGAGGTGCAGTAGCTGCTGCCCAGGCCCAGCTCGTCCACGTGGCCCACCAGGGTACTGTTGACTAGAGCTGCGCCCCCCCCTAGCCCCCAGCCACTCACATAGTCATGGAAGATGCGCTTGGACTCCACGCCAGCCAGTTCGTTATTCACAACGAGGAACTCGCTGAATTGCACAGCTCCAACATTCACCCACTCTGCTCCCTTCTGATTATTCCAGGCGATGAGTTTGCGGAACACTGCTGGCTGGGGTGTGGTGTACCAGCAGTAGCCCCCCTGTACTGGGAAGTAGTCCTGGAAGGTCCAGAGTCCGAACCAGCCCTGTGAGTGCGCCGAGTTGTTGTAGAACTCTCCCAGAGGTACTTTCTTCTGGCAGATGTTGACATCGTAAGATGTACCCTCTGGGTGGTCTCGCATCCGGTACCAGTAACCAAAGTGGGTTCCTCCAGCGGCGGCGTTGTGCCTGATGATGTTGTTGGGATTAGTGACCCAGTAGGCGGCCGGCGTCACGTCATCATTCAGCAAGCTGGTGCTCTGCTTCACGAAAACGGCCAGGTTGTACTGCAAGATGTTGCCTGTCTCAATGCCATCCTCAATAAAGAAGGCTCCTCCCATGATGTTGTAGATGATATTGTGCTCCACCAGTAGGTTATGTGTGTTGTGGATGGTGACGGCGCGGTTGTAGGTCTGGTGGATGGCACAGCCGCGAACATAGGACTTGAACTTTATGTCGCCCATTAAGTGCCAGTGGATGGGGTAGCGACCCAGGCGGAATGCCTGACCAGCATTGAAGACCTGGCCAGGGACACAAAGTGGGGTAAACTCACTCAACTGTAATTCTTTGAAAAATGTTGAATAATGAATATAAAATGATGAGAACAATATACCAGTATGGGAAGGCGAGGTATTCCCAAAAGAATAATGTAGTATTTCAGATGTATTTATGATCTTCAATAGATGTTTTTACATACCTCAACATATTCTATTCTGCCAATGGCCAGATTTTCATTAGGTTGAGGTGCATGGAACATAATGCAGCCTCCAAACTGGTCACTTCCAACTTCTTCGCCAAATCGTCCTTGGAAGCACGTCTGGGTGGCAAACTCCCCTATGGGTAGAAACAGTCACTTCCTAGGTCAAGTGGGTGTATTGTCATGTCAACAATTTTAACAGTAGACAGTGAAATTACACTTTTTCTCCAAGAACAAAAACAGAACAACATTAGAACTTGATGCAGAGAGAGCAGAGACAGCAGTGGAGAGAGTGCAAGAAAAACCCAAGAGCAACAAAACAACAGGACAGAAAAAATCTGCAATGAATTTATTTAAATTAACGAATGATGACAGATCCTGTTTTGCTGTGGCAGACACATTAAATGTACAAAAATTCAAATATAGATTATTATGGTTAATAAATATAATGCAGCATTTAATAATTTAAATGGTGTTTACTATGTGTGGGATGAGATGCTCAGCTTAGATCATGATACACACTATTGGGCTCATGAGAAAGAGATTTTTAACAAGATTTTAACAAGATTTTTCAGAAAAATGTTTAAGATGAAATAGACGACCGCAAAAGCCTTTTATTTCTCTTAAAATCAAAAACACAAAACAACGCTGATACATTTTGAAATGATGTAACTGGTCACTGCAGTTTTAATTATTTGTTATTATACTTGAATTATCATATGTGGACAGAACAATACGTAAGTGTTTGACTGAAAAGACTGGCTACTCTTGTTAGATTCTCAATAGTTGAATCCGGCCTTGGAACTGTGCATGAACTCCTGACTTGTTGAAGATGTGTGTGACCTTCTAACTGAATCACTTTCCAACACATAAAAACACAAACAATACATTTCACAAAAATAAATTAAACATGTCTAGTTTAAGTGAAAGTGAAAGTCAGTGATCAAAATACAGAGTGACCTGAGATGGTGATGATGAAAAAGAGAAGGTCTGAAATCGCACTTATATGTGAGTGCACTGCAGTGTAGCACCTATTGCACACTGTGCACTTCCTGCCCTGAGAGAGTGTTTTCCGAAAAGAAACACTAATATTTTGAACGGTTTGAAAGTCACAGATGAAGAATTAATTCATCTCAGGAACATTTCTAAATTGCCTCCACTGGTATCGTCAGCTGATCTTGAAAAAATTATTCACGCTTTCGTTTCATCCAGAATAGATTATTGTAATGCATTATTTACCGGCTTAGATAAAAGATCTCTCACACGTTTGCAGTGTATTCAAAACACAGCGGCCAGACTTCTAACTCGCTCTAGAAAGCGAGATCACATTACGCCGATTTTATATTCTCCTCATTGGCTGGCAGTTTAGAATACAGTTTAAAATCTTTGTCCTTGCATATAGGGCGCTAAATGGTCAGGCTCAGGCTAGTCTGTCTCAACTGCTAACCAAGCACGCTACTTCCCGCGCTCTTCGATCCCAGGATCGTAATCTTTTGGTGGTTCCTCGTCTGAGACTGAAATCCAGGGGTGACAGAGCTTTCCAGTCAGTAGCTCCGAGGTTGTGGAATAGCCTACCGCTCAAACTCCGCTCCGCTGATTCGGTAGAATCTTTTAAAAATCAGCTGAAAACTGCCTTATTTAACCAGGCCTTTGTTTGGCCTTCTGATAGCTTTACCTATTGGTAATAGTCATCTCTTATATTTATATTTCATTATTTCATTTTTTATTTTTCCCCTTAAGGTTTTTTCTCTTTCTGGATGGTTTTATTATATGAATGTCTGTTTTTATTCTCTAGTGTTTTAGTTATTTTGATTGTACAATATGTGCAGCGCCTTGTGACCTCCCTGTCTGTGAAACGCGCTCTATAAATAAACTTTACTTACTTACATACTTACTTACTTACTTACAATTGCTCGCAATTGTCCAGCCAAAACACCTTTACCTTACACCACTGAGTGAATCTGTAAAATAATTGTATTAATGTGACTTTACATTAGTGCTGCCACAAGTGGTCGACTACTCATGACTACCTTTGACTGTCAAAATCATTGATGACTAATTTATAAGTCGACGCGTCGTTTTTTTGGAAGCTTAGTGAGACCATCTCTGGTGTCATGGCTACCCGGCGACAGAGCTTGAAAGTTCGGGAACATTTTAAGAAAATACAAGAGAAGAACGTGCAATGCAAAATGAAACTCCCATGGCAGTACAACAATGATGTAGTAGCCTTGGAATTGAAGCACGGTGTTGTTGTTTCAGTTTCTGACGACGAAGTGGGATGGTCTCGGTAAGCTAACTGGCTAGTTAGCTTCTAACATTAGCATTAAGTGTGAACTACTTGCATTGGTTGCTGTAAACGTAAACACTAATGATGACAATATCATTTTCCTTAGCAAGCATATGTTGTGTTTGCTGTAATGTTAAAACAGTTATGTGTTTACAAAAGGAAACACTGAGCAGAGCGGACTTTCTCATGGCAGGAAGAGTTTCGCTCCATTTCCTGGAAATTAACAAGAATCTTGAGTAGATTTGGAACTATACACAGTCAGAGGGTAGTACATCTGAATATAGTTGTGTGCAATGAGCATAAAAAGCCCTTTTGTTATACTTAAGTGAGACCAAAAGTTATTTTTGTGAATAATTTCTTAGTTTCAGGTACCAGAGCACAATGAAATGCTTACTTGACTTTATTGCACACAGAGAGTGCCACCGTTACTGATGGCACTGGGGTAAAAACATTTGCTGAATCGTGTTGTGTGTGTTCAAATCGTTCTGAGTTATCAGCAGCGCCCCAAACCAGGGTGTCCCCCCACATTCAAAATGTCTCTGACACTCCGGATCCGACTGCTCACTGCTGCTGGCTGCTGCTTTTAGTGCAATGAGAAATATATTTGCGAGATCTCGTCTCATGCCTTACAGTTGTTCCTACTAGAGGTCGACCTATATATCAGTTTTGCCGATTAATCGGCACCGATAGTTGATTCCCGGAACTATCGGTTGTCGGCAAAAATCCACGCAGATAGTTTTTCCAGGTTACTTTTTGTTCCAGTTTGAAAGCATGTCTTTAATTTACCTCAGTATTTTTAATATATTCATAGTTATTACATATAGCACATTTTCATGATTCAGTACTGTTTTTTGTGTTTTGTAATAAAGTTCAGTACTATTTTACATGGTATGTTGTATGTGTTTTAAAAAAAAATCCAGTATCCATTTTAAAAACTATCAATTAATTAGTAAGTTATCGGCAATATGAACCAACCTAGCTTTCTGTATTGGTAAAATTCAAAATTGGTCGATCTCTAGTTCCTACCAGTATTAAACCCATCAGGGCAAGCCTGGATTTGGTCACTCCACTCCTGGTTGATGGACCCACGGACGACGATGTTCCTGGTGAGCACACCCACCTCTGCCCTCGCCTCGAACACAGACCCGTCCGGGAGTGTGACGGACACCCCCAGGTGTGTGTATTTCAGAGACTCGGTCAGAGTCAGGGTCCTGCCGTCTGCTGATACGGCGGCAATTATTTTGACTTCATTCTCTATCTGGCTGTGCCTGCAAAGTAAGGTAAGATTTTTACCTCAAAATCCCTTTGCCACTCAAAACACAGGAACAGCCCATTTCCACAACCACTGTCATGGAACAGTTTACAAGAGGTTGAAGTTGTGAGTGTGTTATAGTTGTATACCTGTGTCCTGTGGAGGCTATTACAATTTCATCTCCAACTCGCCAGGTGACCGAGTCCATTAGGATTAGTGTGTTGGACCTGGCAGTGGCATTTTGGGCAAGGCGGGTCCAAGGGACAGGGATTGGGATTCCTGGGGAATGAAGGTTTGCAGTTGTTCAGTCATTATAGTTTATCAAATTATGTTTTAAATACTTAGCTGAACTAATGTTATTGTTATATTCTTTATTTCCATCGCTGTTGTTCACAATTCTCAGGTCAGCAAGGTGTGCCTCTGAGGAGAAGCCCAGATCGACCGGCATACCGTGAAGGTCCAGGACACCCTCTCTGATGCCCAGGGTTTTGGCTCCATAAACAGGGATTTCTGGAGAGCGCAGGTGACCGTGAAGTGTGATGATGGCCTTGTGCTGGAAAGGTTTGTCGGCTGTTCCGATCTCAAGAGCCCCGCCATCCGTGATCAGAATGTTCTCGGCCTGAAGCTCGATGTCCGCCTCGTCAAAGAGCAGCTTTCCACCTGACAAGAAAAAACACAAGAAAATAAAAAACCACTAGAGGGATATATGGCTTAACACCGTCACGGCTGGGTTTGGTCCGAACCAGGAAGTGGAGGCGGACAGGTGCGGATCTCCATAATATGTGGTTGTAATAAAAGATCAATTCACTCTACAAAACACTCACAAATGAAAACCAGGCTCGGGGGACAGACGAGAGGATAAGGAGATGAGTTGAACAGAGCAGGGAAGGACGGGTGAGAGAGCGAAAACAAGCCATAAGGATATTAATGGTCCAAAAACACCACTAGAGACACAAGAACCTCATCGGTTCTTGAACAAAAGTCCTCAGCTGTATGAAAATTCACTGTCCCACAGTGACTCCTTGTGGCCACACTGGGAATCGTAACAAACACAAATTTCATTTGCATTAAATTATGGTGCGTTTTGATGTGCACAGACCACAGATATGCACGGGGATGCCATACTGACTGACTGATCCTCAACCAGTTCTACCCTGTTTTTAAATCTTCAGCAGTACTTACACAAAGCCAAGCTGATTGCATGTCATGCAATGTGGAGTAACGTCATTTTAAATCACAATGCAGTTGCTTTGTCAAAAGATGGAAATTATTATTCTGGTATAAAGGTAGTTAATGCTTATTTTGTGATTAAGTTTATTCACAGAGAGTTATCATGGTTATAAACACTTTTTGAGGAGTCATTGGCATCTAATAGTTCTTTGTCCTAAAATATTCAACCCCAGATCAGATGAAACCAAAATATTTCATTGTTCAGGCTTTTGTCTGGACTTCATTTCATTTGTTATTATTTTAGTCTTGAAATACGTTTCAAAAAGAGTTGAGAAAGTGGAATTTAGTGCCAGTTCAACAGATTAGACAAAAATGTGATCATGATTTGGTATAAAAGCAATATCCCTGAAAGGCAGAATCTTTGGGGAGCAAAGACTGACACAGAATCTCCAGTTTAACAACAAATGCATGACAAAATTACAGAAATGCTGAAAACCAACGTTTCTCTGTAATGGCCATCCCACACCCCCAGCCATACAAATCACAAGAGAAATTTAACGGGGATCTTCACCCTAATAAAAAAAAATTCAGTTTGCCTTGGAGTTTCCTAGCAATTGATCATTACACATCATTTACATCAGTCACAGGGACAGTTTTACAGTCATTAGTTACAGAGACAGTCTTACAGACATTAGTTACAGAGACAGTCTTACAGTCATTAATTACAGAGACAGTCTTACAGTCATAAGTTACAGGGACAGTCTTACAGTCATTAGTTACAGAGACAGTCTTACAGTCATTAGTTA
>JBBMFX010576700.1:0-14355 GCA_037832545.1 Rhabdalestes septentrionalis | reverse complement strand
ATACAAAAACACACACACACACACACACACACACACACACACACACACACACACAGTCTTTGATTGTCTGATATAGACTCATCTGTAGCAAACGAGTCTCCGAAGCGCTAACTCTTTCTTAGTATTCAGCATAATACAACTTCTTGAGACGGTTCATTCAGGGAAAACAAAATAGCTTCGATTACATTCAAGATTATGCACCTTTCAGTTCAGAGACAGAAACCTATAGACAATATTGCATAATATAAAAATATAAATAGCCTATCAATCATGTCAATGTAAACCTGAGGGGAAAAAAGTTTAGCTTGATTCTAATAGCAAAGTCAAGGAGTACAAGTTGGTGGGAGAAGGTGTAGGAGAAACCCCTGAAAACGGTCCTGAGAGTATAGTCTACAAAGTTGGAAATGAATGCAAAATTCTAACGTAGGAAACGATCACACAGTACAGAGGCAAAAATATTCACATTTCTTCGCAAAGACAAAAAAGTGAATGTGACACGAAGTTTGTCGTATTTGTATTGGAGAGTTTCTTTCTCCTACTGAACATTCACCTGGAGATACCTGGCCTAGCGGTCCTTCTAGTGCTGGGTTGTGGATCGTCTCCATCAATATCAGAGTCACACGAGAACACTAGATATATTGATGGATTTAAAACCTCTAGTTAACTGCAATGTCTCATCCACTGGGTGCTTTAGACTCATGTCTGGTCAGCATGGGTTGCAGGGGTACCATTTGGCTAAATGACTGCCATTCCTTATCTACTGGAGAAACACTGGATGTCAGAACAGGGAAAACCTCTAAACGAAAGGTTAGAAACCCTCAGTTGGTGATTTTTTACATTTATGACATTTAGCAAAGCGACTTTCTTTCTTTATCTACAGGGGAGCAACTTAGGAACCCAGTACTGATTTGCTGAAGGTAGGATTCGAACCCATCATCTCTTGATCCAGTGACAATTATCTTACCCACCAGGCCACCGCCATGTTTCAAGAGAAGTAAAACAGCATGAAACAGCTAGAACCTGACAACGCTCTGGAGACAACTTCATTAATGCAGACTACGTACCGTGACACCCAGCACTAGGTCTCTTATTATTATTTCGGAATTGTACGAAATACTGACAGTCGTCTTGGCTCTTGGTTGAGTTTCTTTGGTTTTGTTTTGTTTGTATTTTTAGCATGTTGGGAATCTTCTATTTTAAGAGTTTGGCAGTTCATCTCAGTCCTCCTCTCGTTTGCCGGGGGCTCCTGTGGCCCGGCTTTTAGTGGTTTCCATGTTGAGAAACGGGGCAGGTCGATGGGAGAGGAGCTTTGCTGAGGGAGTCTGGTGTTGGTTTGTTTATTTGGAGTTCAATCCTGCATGTGCTGGAGGCTTCGCTGGTAGTCCTCCACAGGCAGGGTCCCCTGAGTGGGAATCTCATAACCCCGCAGGTAATGACCGTTGGTCTGGCCTGCAAAGTACAGGAGCTGTCTGGCAAACATGGGCTCCACCTGGGACACAGGAGACACATTGGTTGTCAGAACAGGGAAAACCTCCAAATGAGAGGTTAGAAACCCTAATTTCCAGAAGATCATTATCGGCTGGATCCTGACTGGAGACGTCAAACTACATGAACAACTGGTTCCAAAAAATGTGTTAACACCAGGTTTAGGGAAATATATATATTTTTTACAAGAAGACATTCCTGGTTTATGAGGTCTACACCAGTGTGCCCAGACAAGAGTTGGCACTGCACAAAAGAAGCATTCATACACACGATTTTGCTGCATGATCACACAACAAGCTTTTAAATAAATCAAATCCAAGATCCAGCTTACATCCATCACACACACAACACATTTTGAAAAAGGCTAGATTCAAAGATTTATTAGAAAATGTTGAAAATAGGAAAAGAACTTGGCAAATTTGGAGTAAAGCTGTCAAAATTGGGACGCAAACTACACAAACATCTACAAATGGTTTAATGTGGTCTTTTAACGGTCTTTGTATAGTCATAAACATACAAGCCACCTAAACCTAAACACAAGTTCCATGTTGCTGACGTTTACGTATCAGCACATCTCTTACACAAACACATTCATCAATCTGGCAATGCTCCCTCCCAGCAGTTATGCTGAATTCACCAATTGCTAATGATGATCCATCAATTTGGTATCACAGCAATCCTCTTACTTTACATTCCTTCCATCCAAATTGATGAGGACTGTCCTAAAGCAGATGTGCACATCCAGTCGTTTAGCACACATGACTTACTAACGCGGTCCAAAAATGTCTAATACTCTTTTGGCACCTGTGGTTCATTGCAGCTCTGGTCTTTTTAGGTGGTCCCTGACTAATTTCTACAACACATTCTGCACAAGCTCTGTAGCTACAGCAGTGCACTCTGAAGCCAAAGTTCATTAATCAAATCAATTAGACAGAAATGTACTACGGTGTTTATGTGAACTGTGGTGGACTTGCAGCTAGTTTCTCCATATTATGGGAAAGCCTCTGGCACGCCTCTGGTTAGGGTAATCATCTCAGAAAACGGATGGATGGATGTTTATGTGAAGGATCTGTCATGGTAAATTGGACAGTTTTGGGCTCCACAGTACCGTTAAATGACCACATGGAACAGTTCATATATGTTTGTGTAAAGTTTGTGCACCACTGATGTCGGCTTTACTTTAGGTTTGGCAAGTCCTGCTCCTATGAAAAGAGATTTCAACATTTCCTAATAAATCTTTAAATCTAGCCTTTTTACAAAACTGGCCCTGGGTGTGCTGGATGTTAGTCCTGGATTTGATTTGTTTTATTTACATTTACGGCATTTAGCAGACGCTTTTATTCCATTCCCTAACTACAGGGGACAGTCTCCCTGGAGCAACTTGGGGTTAAGGGTCTTGCTCAGGGACCCAGTGGTGGTGCTGGAGGTAAGATTCGAACCCAGGACCTCATGGTCCATAGGCAAGTATCCTAACCACTGAGCTACCTCCACCCCAAGCTTGTTGTAATCATAAAGCAGCATCACGTGTTGGACTGCTTCCGTTTCCAATGCCAACTCCGGGCTAGGCACACACTGAGACATGCAGACGTGTAAATGAAGGAATGATTTATGAATCCATAGAAATGTCATTATCTTGACACAGCACAGTGATATGAATCAATCAGAGTCAAACAGATGACTTTTAAAATGACATCTTTCAGGTCCTTATAATTGTAATATTCTTCTAATTCCCCTCCTACACATTCTTGTGTATCTCCACTCTGATGACTTATTCATTCTTATGAACTAAATGATAGAGGAAATGGAGAAATGATTTCACCTGAAGGTCAGATTATTGCTAGATGCAGTCATTTTTAATGTGAAGCAGGATATACATCTAAAGGAACAGGGTTCCTGCTAGACCAAAGCCGAGATGAAGAACAAAATGAAGAACTCCCCTTTGAGCTAGAATCAAGGACAGCTTTAGAATCTAAGATTAGATTTAGATTTAAATCAAACCCAGTCCTTGGGTCTGATGTTTGGCACCAGAACGTCCACTGCACAACACAAACATATTTTTAGTTTGAACAGTCTCAGTCCAGTTACCAGTATCATGTTTTATCCCTTTGACTCACTTCAGAACCCCATACCCTGAGGACTTTCCCAACAAACTTTTAGGCAAATAATGTAAAGTCACCTTTAATGACCTAAGCAGCACCTGGAGATTATACTTGTTACAATCCCTGATCAGTATTATTTTAACGCTGATTCAAACAAGCCTTTTCCAAAGTTGAGTCAATGCTGTATAGTACGGCTACAGTGGCCGGTTACAGTGTAAAGGGCCCAAGTCATGGACAAGCGTATTGCATTTTAATAAATAAATACTATTTAATGTTGAAACTGTACAAATCGATTTAGAAATTGGGCTGTAAAAACAGCATGTTTGAATGAATAATGCTTTAAAAACTAAAAGAAACTAAACCACATGTACAGCCTATAGCGGTATAGCCACACCCGTTAAAGTTATGAGGAGTGTTTCAGCTCATACTGCTTTTTGACTCAAGCACAATACCTAAAAGGCCATGAGAACAGATTTACATACACACTCTTAAAGGTTTAGAAACTCAAACAGTTGGTGTTTATTCTAAGGTGGTAAATGGTCAAAGACAATAAGTTATGGTATGATTGCTATGAGTAAAAGTCAGTACATTGAATGGAAATATACAGTAGTATAAAATAGTTAATTTTCTTTGACAGTATGCTACTACATCACTGCATCCCTTATAATAAAAATGTCGGCAACAGTGATCATTTACACCTCCATTGATTGGTAGGGTAGCTAGCACCTATCTAGTTTCTTTTATTAGCTGACTAGCTGTTTGCTACTTAGCATACAGCTAATAATTTTACAGATTCCAATAAAAACGTGTAAAGTTTATTTGACTTCAGGAGGCACTGATATGTAGCCAGATCATAATGTCATCTCACACAATGTCACCTCCACTAATTACACACAGACAGCTTCATTCATGTAGTAATTTAATGAAGTGATGCCTACCTGAGCTGTGATCATCTTGCTCTGCCGCTGTGGATCTGGGAACTCATCTCCAAAGCACAGCACCACTTGGTACCTCGGCATGGGGCGTCCATGATGGATATAACCTTGCAGCTCTATTATCATATTTGATAATGACAATTACAGATTGTAAGACAGAACAGAATGATTGCATGTATTAGATACTAAACATCAAAACACCCCTGAATGTTATACAAAAGAAGATTATATTTATTTATGTGTGATATGTACATTCTGCTTCAAAATGTCAAACCCACTGTGGACAAAACAAATCCTGGAAGGGCCACAACATTTGAGGGTTTTTTTTCTGTGGTCCATATTACTGTTTCTGTGGTCCAAAAATGTAAAAAGGATCCATTACCATTACTGGTTCTTGTTGAATGACCCAGCCAATGGCATATAATATACTTATAATATAATATAATTTACTCTTAAAAATGATTATAAACTCTTCTAAATGTAATATATCTCTTCTTTAACTTTTATAACTTCTGCAAAGTGACCTTGAGAGTCGTGAAAGGCACTCATTATTATTGTTGTTGTTGTTGTTGTTGTTGTTATTACATCAACTTTTTTCAGTTGGGATGTTAAAAAACACATCGCAAATTCATAATTTCTTTGATTGCAAATATCTTAACTGTATTTGAGATATGTGCTCGTAAAGTATTTAACTACTACAAACAGCTCTACTAACTTGAGCTAGCTGGCTCATCTGAACTAAATAGCTGCCCTGTCCTTTTACTGCTTTGTTTCATACCATTATTTTAGAATGGTTCATTATTGTTAATAGGCTGCCTCAGTAGTAAATCCTGGCACTGTGCCTGTAAGGTGAGTGTTAACGTGCTACACTTATCTAGAAGTTTTTCAATAAACAATTTACGTAAATAATTTTCCTCAGGAATTATACTTGAAAACACTACGAACGTAATGAGCATTTTCTTTACTCTTTCCACTTCTGTGAAAAGCTTTAAAATAGAGTTTATTTGAATTGGGCATAGTGTACTGTCTGAAATGGCTCAGTTATGCACAGCTGTATCCCTCCGAGACTGAAGGCTAGCACCTCTTATAAGAATCCTCAAAATAGGACTGTGATTTCTGTGAGCTACGCAACAGTCATTAGGTTTCTTTCTTCTCAGGCCAGCGTAAAAGCACCCGATGAGCAATTTGGTGAAAATACGACCCCTTTCCCACTCTGCACTGGGGCCCTGATGACTAGTTCAGAGAGATGAGATGGCAGGTGGAGCCTGTGTTTATAAATGTGCTGTTTAATGGGGGTCAACAGTTTTTGCCCCAAAGGTCTCTGGAAAGCCCTCCAGAGTCCTCCACCACAGTTTGAATTTGCGAGTGACTAAAACATGTGAAGCTGCTGACTGAACTATTAGTGGCCATGCCATGAGGTGAACCACAAACGGGTTTGACGAATAAGTTACACATACATGAAACCAGTAGTTAAATGACAGCCTTTTCCACCAAAGTAACCGTAGATCTGGCACAGGGGCAAGTTGCTCTAATCACACTTTACAACTTCTGCCCAAATACAATTCATCAGGCTGCCCTCATTATAGATCTCAGCCATGCTAACCTAGTCACAAATTGGCACGTCTGTGGTATAATCATTTTAGGACTTAAACAACAAGCTCTTTCCTATTTGGTTTTACACAGTTGTCCACAAATGATCATAACTTTAAACAGTAGCTACCATCAGTATCATTTATTTACTCTCAATATCTCCCTGATCTTATCAACATGACTGGCCTGCTCCCCACCTGCCCCTCCGCCTCCTTCCCTCCAACATCATCCAGTTTCATCACTATCACAGCACTATCTTTACCTACCGTACATTTGCATGGCAGATAGCATAACCCTGCATTGACGATTGAGAAACCTCAGAAAGCTTGGCAGCAGGCACTGGTGCTTTTGTGTTCCTGCTCATTCTTTCAGTCTCAATCACTTACAGATGCCATCCCTGCCCTTATGAGTATTCACTATGGTTTCCTAAGGTTTTTATGCTATAACCATTGGTTTTACTATGGTATCTCATTGTACTTTGGTCCTATCCATAGTACTTCCATGGTTTATCCATAGCACTTCATGGTAGTGCTGGCACTACCATAGTTTACATATAGTAATTCATTGAAACTATGGTACTACTACTGTTTTAAAAAGGACCCAGCATAACCTTGGCTTATGGATAATAATAGTAGCGAACTGTAGCGAAACCGTGATCAAATCATAGTCATGGACCAAAAAACCATGAAAAACGCCCAACCATTGTAAACCAATGTTATTTTTCATAAGGGTGAGCTTTTTCTGTATGAAGAGGATTTCTTATTCAAGTTTACAGACTAATTATAATCCTAAACTGAATATTTCTTGCTGCTATTGACATCTATAGCCCTGCCAGATACGTACAACATCTGGAAAGCTTGGATTAATACTAGGTATAAAAGCTTTAAGATCTGTCATTTACTTGTAGATTCAGTAACCTTCCAAATAAGGACATGATAACACCATTAAGGGTTCTCATCATAGAAAACTGAAGGGCATGATCTATTTATGTTCTATTAATACTGTCACATTTGATTCAAAACCTACTATTCATTTCTTGGTGTAAAAACTAAAATCAATTAACTTTGTGATGCCATGAAAAACAATTAATTTACACATTTCTGCCTAGTTAGCTTCACCCATTCATGTTGAATAAGGAGTGTTTCATCCCGGACTGGTTTCTTATTGAGATACAGTGCTGGGCAGCAAGTTCAGATTTTAAACTTCCAAAGGATAAGCAAATATTTTAAACCGGTCACAAAAGAAGGAATTCTGAATTGGTACATATAGCCACCCATTTTTATTAGGTGGTTCCAGGTTCAGGACAAATCAGAGTGGATCTGATCCTCACCTGAGAGGAACTGCTGCGTGTCCATCAGTTTGCAGGTCTGCTCCTTCTCCAGCTTGTTGGGCTTGTCTGAGTACGGCGCCAGTGGCCCCTCCCAGTAGACCCTGCCCTGGCACAGGCGCTTAGCATAAAGTCCGTCAGGGGTCAGCCACAGCAGGACGCCCCGCTCCAGCACGTTGGGCAGCTTGTCTGCGCCGCGCCGCTGCGACTGTGGGTAAGGGAAGGGGAACAGCACCGACTCTGCGCCCCCATACTGCCTGTCCTCTGGACACGGGGAGGAGGGGGAGGATGGAGAGCCCGGAGAGGATGAGGAGGAGATACGGCAGCCCTCTGGACTCGTGGTGGTCACCTCCTTCACCAGGGACTCCCGATAGAAGAGCGACACATGCAGGCGGAAGTCTAGAAAGAGGAAAAATTAGAACGAAAAATGAACAATGACAGCTAGTAGCGTTAGAAATCATCTAAGCAAGCCTGTTAGGGGCAGGTTTTAACCTGGCAGTTATAGAGTTGCCCCTGCAATTGGAAGATTGTGGGTTTAAATCCAAGTACTGCCCACTGCTTCACTCTGGCGAAAGGGTTCGGCAACGTTTGACTCATGTGGGCAACAAATATTGTCTTGGCTGGCTACAGTTAAGGCAATGGAAAAAACGAATTTGATTTTTCCCTCCTGAACTATGTCACTAATGTGCGTTCCTCTTTTCGGAAACACACAGGTCTCATTATTAATGTGAGATAGGAAGCTGGGGCATTAGAAAGGGGAAAACCAACAGCACCTGAAACTGGCTACTGCCAAATTAGGAAAAAGATATCAAACTAAATTTAGAATTTAGAGGATGACACTGAGGGCTCAAATAATGGCAGAATTGTTCAGGTGTGTGTGTGTGTGTGTGTGTGTGTGTGCATGTTTGTGTATTTTTACCAGAAATGGCCATAGCCTCTGCTGATCTCATACTGGGATCCACTGACACTGCATGCGATTCTGTGGGGGTGTAGGTGTAGAAAGATCCAGATATCTGGTACCCTGGAAGAGATTGTTTATTATTAGATGGCATTTCTTTGTCAACACTGATTTCAGTTTCACCAGCATCAGCTAATTTCCAATGTTTTTGGCTTTAAATGAATAAACAGTTTACCAGCAGTTTGTAAATGCTAGCAATCAACTGATATACCATTGTGACATTGGGGGGACCAAATATACCGGACCCCTAATTAAACAAGATCTGAACTGTGTAATCTAAACAAAACCCAAAGTCATGGTTACAGTAACCCTCAGGTTTACATCATTCGACACTTTTGATCCAAAGAGACTCACAGTTTTTGCATGTCTCAGATGAAGGCAAGTGCAGGGTTAGGAGTCTTGCCCAAAGAAGGTTTTATTGGTGTAGTGTATAAAAGATACCTAGACCTAATATTTGCATGGTCTTATCAGTTTACCTTAAAGTTCTAGATCATACATTTCAAATATGAATATAAAATGATTTTACTGGTTTTCTGAATTTGTAGCCAATTGAAATCTGGAAATGTTCTAATCAGGCCCACCTCGGGTTGTAGAAGCCAGGCACTGGTAGAACAAACTGATCTGCCACGGTAGTGTAGCATGGTCAAAACCTTTTACAATAAATGCCTGATAATGTGTCTCGGAAAGGATGCAAGGATGCCGTGCACTATTTGTGGAGTTGCTACGTTACCATTAAAAGCTGTGAAAAGCATAAAGAACAATGTATCTCATGCAAGGTCTGCAAATGTGCTTTTGAATCAGGGGTATTAGTGCAGCATGTATGTCCTGGTATTTGCGAAAGTGACTAAGAAGTGCTACTCCAGGCAATGAGGATATCCGAATTAGTTCAGAGAACAAACATTCAAAAATAAATCACGAACGTAATCACAAAAGTGTAACAGAAAAAGTGTGACTTTCCACAAAGCAAGCTAATTTTAGCTTTAGCTTGCAGTACCACATGCTAGCATATATACCCACATATTAATGAATCCTAGTCTCGTGGAATATATATTTGAATTTAAAAAAAAGGATAATGTACAACTATCATTACGTTCAGCTGCAAGTGCTACTAAAAACAGGGGAGCTGAGTTTACCAATAGGTTGTTTTAGCACGAAATGTAAAAATACATATCCAATGTCGTATTAGTTCTTGAACTTTGAGTGCATTCTAGAATTTGCATTAGCCACCATTACATTACCGACAGAAATTTTAGGTGTGTGACACTGTGATCATTGAAGTGTGTGTTTACCGTTGTCACAGGGTGGCGGGTGCCACTGTAGCGGTCTTGCGGGTGGGTAAGGGCAAGGTCCATACGGCAGCTCCGCATGCGGCGACTGGTGGAGGGGCTGCTCCGCGCCATAATCCCTCCAGTCTCTCCTTTCCGGGGACAACATGTAGCTTGGCATCTGTGTACAAGGAATGCACAAGAGGTCCATATATGAGTGGCAAAATATCAAAATATCAGTCTCACGAGTTCATGATGTAACTTGAATAGCTCCTCTGAAATGACATAAGCTGTGTGGTGGTAAAATAGGTCAGTTCATCTTAAAAACTTCAGAAAGGTCATTTCCTGGCTCTCATTCACAGACTGAGAAGAAGCTCTGACACACTGGTAATAGCTAACACAGGGTTTTAGCCTTCATAGCTTACCTGGGCCTGGAGGGGAGGATACGGGGAATGCATGGAGTAACCAAGAGACGTCACATGAGCAGACGTGTCCTCAGCGCTGCTCGATTTGGATCCTGAATAACAGAAATGTGACGGTCATTCCCACTATCAACCCAGTCAGTCTGGAGAAACATTTGCTGGCAAAATGGAATGCCGCCTCATTTTAGTTTGTATTTTCCAAAATGCAGCTAGCCTTTAGCACCAAGCTCTTCAGATGTTAGGCTGAATTGGTGGGCACGTGCACTTGTATTATGCTAAGCAGGTGGATTAGACTTTAGGTTAAGAGTCTATGCATAATTTGTAAATAATTGGAGAGCACATACGGAAGTATTTTAAGTAGAATGATGCAAAGAATTTACACAGTGTGTTGGATTGGTGATACACAATAATGATCTCATTTCTTCTTTTTCGTTTTGTATAAATACGCATTTAATATAACGCCAAACATCCTGTTCCTATGCATTAATATGCACTACCTCATCATTCTGGTGCTAGTTTTGCACTGCACATAATTTAGGTGTTATTTCCAATCCAACCAAAAAGAAACATCCTGTATGTTTGTTTAAAGCCGACTCATGAGTTGTAGCATCTAGCCTGAGGTAACTGACTATAGTTAGCCAGTGGACCAGCTCCAGGAATAGAAATAGAAGCACTGTAAAAAATAAAATAAAAAATTAGCCTCGCTGTCATATCTGAGGCTGTAATTAGCTGAAGCAACAGGTCCCCGTCCACTTGACCCTTGAATGCACATGCCCTTGTTCTGCAAGGCCCAAGGGGCAGCAGCGCTGCTTGGTTCTGTGCACTTGGTAACCGAAGCCCTCTATAAAAAGCCTTGAGGGAGTTTAGCACATGCAGTGGCTTCCTCTGAGCTTCCTGCTCTACTGAGTGAAAGAGCACGACTGCGAGTTAGTGCACAGAAAGTCTTCAGTTATTTTGCTGAAGATGCGCAGGCTGCTATAACATGGCTGATGCATTGAGATTTTATATTTTTTTATTCTTCCTTTTGGTTTTGCAGCATGGCGATGACATACAAAGACTTATCAGGCTAATGTGGTACTGCAGAAGATCAAAAGTTATCTTCTGAGCATTCAAACATGTCGAATGCAGAGTGTGGTGGAGTTTTTTGACATGTTGCCTGCAGAGGTTACAGACAGTTCAAAACCTGCACCCAAACACATTCAACTCAGAGGAGAAAAGTATATTTGGCGAAGTCTTTGGCCATGGTGGACGTTTTTTAGCCAACTTAACATTGATAAACTTGATGCTAGTTCCTCGTTTGACATTTTTGGTAAGATGGAACCAGTTTCTGGTTTGCTAAAGGTGACTTTAGGGCATGAATTCACATTTTTGTTGATTAAATACTAGTGTACCATTGAAAAATGTGCGTGAAAGGAGGTTTGCCTCATGCAGGGCTTGTTCAAAGCTTTAAAAAGGTCCTTCTTCTCACACATGATGTCTAATTTGCCAAAAACTGTTTTTAGACGAACCTCATCATCATGAAACCAACCTCTGCTTAGCTAAATGTCATTTCAGGCCACAAATACAGTTTGTTGATTCTTTAACCAGTTTTTAACTATTTTGACATTTATTCAATGACATTTACATCATTCTGAGGTTCTTCAAAGCTTTGAAGCTTCTTAGCTTCTTCACACACATAATGTCTAATTTACCAAAACTGTTGTTTGAAGGACCAGACATTAGAAGCATGACAGGTTTGAAATGGTTATGGGGGATAAAAATGGTTCTTCTATGGCATCATTGAATTAATAATGTCTGACAATATTTTTTTTTTATATATATTTTTATAAGCTTGCATAGAATCTTTGGACAGCTTTTGAAGTAAATTATGATTATTAGTGTGAGGAACCAAAGTGTAGGCCCTTCTAAGTTCAAGGGGTTAATTCTACTTTAGTAAAAGTCACTTCTGGTTGATCTTGAACTGAAATTAGCCATAATATAAATGTATTTTGTTCATCTTAATACAAAATTAATTAAAAAATCTCAGTCTATATGCCCAGAACCTCCTACTGACAAGAAAGTGGAGAATGTGGTGGTCGTTTATCCCAAATACATGTGGAGAAAGTCATTTTAAGCCCTCTGAGTAGAGTTTACCTCTCTTTGCTCCTTCAGGGATGATCCTGTAGACTTTGTAAGGGTCCGAGATGTCCAGCTGGCTCCTGTCCACAAGCTCATCGAAGTCATTGCTTTTGTTGAGGGCACAGCGGAGTCTGGTCTTCCACGTCGGTGGGTCTGGCTTGTCCACCCCCTCTCTGTATTTCCCCTTGAACAGAGCCCAAGCCTGGCCCGGAAAGACAATAAAAATCAAGGTGGATTAGGTGGGTTACTTAGCCCCTGCTAGGCTTCACTTTCTGTTTCTACCATTTATCTAAACTGGCTGAGGAAAAAAAGAAAGAAAATCATGAATGAACAGTGGTCTGAATGAACATTCGGTCTGAGAGCGATCGTCAGTCTCAACATCAGCTGCATCACTCAGGGCCCAAATTGGCATCAGCTTAAAGAGAAGCATGTGCCTCTGCACTCACGATGCTTCATTTCAAGCATTTCAACCTGTTGCATCAGAATCCATTAATACAATTGTTTGTTTGTCATTTTCTCACTTTGTTAGCCTAATGCTGGATGCAGGCTGATGCTACTGAAGTCCCATTAGCAACTAAATAAAAAAATAATAAGTAATAATAATAATAATAATACTACCAACAACAAACACAATAGTTACAGCCTAATTTAAAAGTGATTGCAATGGTAAGGAGACTGATAGTGTTGTTGATGATGATAATGATGATGATGGCTTGTGTAAGTATGAAGTTCAACTGCAGTTCAATTAAGTTTTCTGTACTTAAGTAGTTTTTGAGTCACTTGAGCATGGGTCATGTATATTTGTATATATATATATATATATGTGTGTGTGTGTGTGTGTGAGAGAGAGGAAGACAGAGAGAGAGAGAGAGATATGAAGGTTATGCCATATTTAAGGTGTTCCATTGCAGTTCTATTTATCTATTTATCTGTTATTGAGCTACTTTGTATTTTTATACTCTAAAACCATAAATCAATCAATCAATCAATCAGTCTATCTATCTATCTATCTATCTATCTATCTATCTATCTATCTATCTATCTATCTGTCTATCTGTCTATCTAACTATCTGTCAATCTGTCTATCTGTCTATCTGTCTATCAGTTTATATATCACCAAATATATAGGGCTATATATTTTATATAGGGCTATAAGGCTACAGCACATTTGAAAACCAATCAATCAATCAACTAATCAATAAATAAATAGAGAAATACATAAATACACATCAATAAAATAATATATACCTAAATTAAAAAAAATCCCACTCACATTTTAAATGAGCTGTTGCCTTATAGCTCTATGTAAATATATATGGTCCTAGTGCAACCCCTTTCTCAACCCTAGAACAAAGTTTGGTGAGTTCAGGCTCCTCCACCTCCAACACCGCCCACCCCCCCGTGTACCCCCTCTCTCCCCCCCGGACCCCCAGAGTCTCACTCACCTTGAAGAGGGCGGCGTCCTCGTCCCGGTTGTAGTCCTGTTTCCCCGCGTGCTTCCACGGTATCCTGAAAATGGTTTTCTCGTCATTCTCCCAGACTAGGCCGGGGTACTCCCCACTATCGATCTGCTCGATCAGCCACTGCCGGAGTTTGCCGTTCCCGCAGTTGACCGACATGCTGCAGTCCCCATCTAGGTTCATGCCTGCGGAGGGACGCATGCGACTCTGGAGCCCGGACATGCAGGCGCGCACCTGGGCTCATGCAAATGCCCGCGTGACGAGCAGCCCACGAGAGAAGGGGAAAACAGCCGCGTGCACTTTTTATCTCACAACCCCATTAACACACTCACACCATGCTGGGAAAGCACGCGCCACGAGAAGAAGAAGCGTTTTTAGTAAAACAGGGTGCAGGCACGTGCGTGAAACGAAGGTTTTTTTCTTCTAAACTACACCTGTCCCAGTCGGACCCCCGGGACCCCCTTACCTGAGACACCGCCTCGCGCACTGTGCACCACCGTCCTCACGCACCAAAGCGTTCAGACACGCGCTCTAGTGCTTAAATAGCCCCCAGCCGCTGGGCTCGGGGGGACGCACGCGCCCCGGGGGCGGAGCCGCATCTGACGGGACGGTGTGATAATATTCATACACACACACACACACACACACACACACACACACACACACACACACACACACACACACACACACACACAC
>JBBMFX010576691.1:0-29178 GCA_037832545.1 Rhabdalestes septentrionalis | reverse complement strand
TCCAGCCCCCCCCAACCCAACCCCCCACCCCCCACCCCCCCCGAGTGCGGGATAAAGGGGTAGAAAATGGTTGTATGGATGGATGGATGGGTCAACAGCCTTTTAACCCAGTATAGGTTTTTTATTGTTATTGTATTTTTAAACACTTCCACTTGGTGATGATGTTGGGAAACACTACGTCAAACCTAAATCAAATGTGTTCACAGCAACAAGAATTATTAACCACAAAATACAAAAGTATTTTATAGTATTTGATTAATTACACACAGTAATAATTGAAAATGTTTCATTTATGAAAGCATTTATTGTTGGAGTTATAATATGCAGAAAAGGTACATGTCACTGAAACGACTCATTAGTAATGCTGGTGAAGCAGCATCCTCACAGTAGGTGTGGTCTGTTAATAAGAATAAAAATGATAACCATTTTTATATATTCATAGGACATATACAGTTTTCTGAAGACTCAGTTCCAGAGGTATTCATGAATAAAATTAACTTAATTTGTGGCACAGCCTTCATTAGAATAGTGAAAATGATGAATGGTGAAATGAATGGTGTGTCTTTCAGTGATCATTCTTCTGCTTGGCTTTAACCACATGTGGGTGACTAGAGGACATTCTGTTCATTCAACTCAGCTCTGCAAGTAGTAGAAGAGCTGCTGGGGTGCCACCAACCAGGCCACTTTAACTGAATATCTGGTTATAACTGCTCTGCTACACCAAACAAAATGAAACCTCAGTGACCAAAAGAAATGACTCATCTACTTTTTTCAAACACACCGGATAGCCACAACATTACAACCACCGACAGGTGCAGTAAATAACATTTACTTTCTCATTGCAATTACATCTGTCAAGGGGTGTGATAAATCAGGTAGAAAGTGAATAGATTAACTTTTAAGTTGATGTGTTGGAAGAAAATAAAATGGGCAGGTGTAAAAATCTGAGTGACTTTGACACCAGCCAAACTGTGATGGCTAGACAACTGACTCAGAGCAACAAATTATTTTTTTAATATAGGGGGGGCAATATAGTGGGGGCCAAAAATTCTAATCTTTCATGGGGCCCAAGATTTCTGGCAGCACCCCTGGGAACTGGAAACAAAGAACAGAGTCATGTTCACTCAAGCCCCACTGATCCCACAAAAGACCTACTGTAGCACAAATTGCGGAGCAAGTTAAGGCTGTCTAGAAGGATTGGCGGAATAGAAAGGTGTCAGAACATGTTGCGGATTGTTTGCTGCGTAAGGAGCTATGTAACTCTAGACGTCCCCCTGCTGACCTCTGCCCGCTGCCAAAAAAGTGTCTCTGTGTAATTAGCCTTTTGTGGAGGCCATGCTTAGCAATGTACAGGAGTTAAAAGATGTGATGCTAATGTCTTTGATTTGTGGAGTCAGGGGACCTATAAAATATCTGGCAGGTGGTTATAAGGTTGAGTTATGTAGTCGCTGTATTTTTCAAAGAAACTTTATTCTGTGCAATTTCAAAACTTTATTTCGATTTTGTCAGTGTTGAACTTTGTGCCCAGAATGAGCTACTTACACAGGGACACACAATATTCTTTCTTTCTTTCTCTCTCTCTTTCTCTCTCTCTCTCTCTCTTTCACACACATAAAACACTTAGGACTTATATATACACTCGGGAGTATCATGGCTCGTTATATTTATTTTAACCTGTACTTGTTCTCAAATTGGAATCTACTTTTAAACGTTGGTCGTAAGATTAAATTACTAATTTCTTTTTTGTGTTTAATTTCATCCTTTTCTGTTGGTGACAGCATCTGCACTGCTTTGTGAACAGTCATAATTGCCTCAAACAAAAACATTATACTTAACTCACTTGTTCCTATGCTGTTAGATGCTCTAAGAAATTCTGCTGTATGTCTATATTGAACTCAACACAGAAGTAGCCTTTGCCCTGATGATTTAGCATTTATCCGCAAGGAATTGTACTTAAGCAGTTCTCCCCGTTTATGGTACTTTTGCTGAAGTCAATATTTGATGGAATACATTTACTATAAAATGGGTTTAGACTTGTATACACACCTCTGGAATTGCCGAAATAAGGACATCACCTTTGATCTTCTTAAATGAGAATTGCAACAATTTTATATCACGTTTATTTCATAAGTAAACCAGGGAGATAAATACAGGACTGGCCTTAAATGAATGTTTGAAGCAACTGTAGCGCTTCTGGTCAAACAGTCTAAATTTCACACCTCTGTCGCCATCTGGCGGCTGTACGTTTTATAACCTCTTACATCTTAAAAAACAAAATAAATCTCAGAGAGAGAGATGAAAGTGGCTTGAATTCTATTGTGTTGTAGTAATGCTCTCTACTGGCCAAAGCTGGGATTACATTGTGTTCACATTGCAGACAATAGAAAGTGTGTCTTTAGGGTGTGTATTTGTTTTATTTTATAAACTAAAATATCCATGATCAATATTATATGACTAATGTTCAGCTTTCCAAATTTTTTAATTTAAATGACTGATTTGTTTTGTTGGACCATTTTGTGTAATATGTGTAATTTGATCTTTGTTCTGACTAACTGACCTATTTTGTACCTCATTCAAAAGGCTAAAAGGCTCACCATATATAAATACCTTGGGTTTCATAACATCACAAAACGGCAGTTATGTGCATATGAGGTCATTTGTTGCTGCCTAGTTTCCGTACATGTAGAATATGGGCTGGGGAGTAACTGGTGTGTCTTGAAACATTCCGAATCAGAAACTCTAGGTGATCCCAGATGAAACTGCCTGGGCAATGATTGTACAGGTACACAGAGACCCAAAAACAAGAACGAGACAAAATACAATATAAAGTACTCAGTCACTATTGGAAATTAATCAAGAAAGTAAAAAAAAACACAAAAACAGGACACAGAGCAGTTGTAAGTATGCTGCTGCAGTGTTTGTATATTAAACTATTGAAAAAACAAGGATCCATTTTCCAATGACATCAGTGTAAAACTGTAGTTAAAAATATTACTCAACTATTATGGAAATTTGTGCTAGTTTTATCGTTAGCTCTATGCTGTGTTTCCAGACTGTAAATTGAGAATCCTCCACAGCTCTGGCCTTGTAGTGTAGGAGAAAGATGGCCTTGAGGTTCTACATTTTGTGAAAACTGTACCAGTCTGAATCATTAACTGTCAAGTGGAAAATTTCTCTGGCCAGTCTTCAAATTTCAAGTGAAGTAGACTACATACAGCCTGAAATAATAAAGAATAATAAAGATTTTGTTCTATCTCAGGTAGACCTGACACAGATTTCCCAAAGTTGTGATATAAGAAGGCAATACCCAATTGTTTCAAAACATGTACTGGCATCATATTTAATAACAAAAGTATGAGCAGACTAAGCATGTACCATGTCTACCATCAATCTATGAAACAAGTTAAACCAAATCTAGAAACAACACTGCAGTACATTGTTTATCTGTGTACGTGGCTGAACCCCTGTTCTCCAAAATCTCTGTTCAGAGTCAAAATGGCAACTAATTGTCTCTGGGCAGCTGCTGACCTAGTTGTTAGGGTATTGCCCTTGCAAACAAAATCCCAAAACTGCTAGGGTCACAACTGAGGTACCATTGAGCAACAAATCGCTTCCACACACTGCTCCCCGGACACCCTCGGTGGTGGCAGCCCCGTGCTTCACTTGGTGAATTTCACATTGTTCACACTGTTTGCTGTGTTGTGTTCACGCATAAATATAAGGGGCCACTTTACTTTAAATGTAAAAAAAAAATACAGTAAAATATAATTCATTATATTACTCTCTCATGAAAGGGCATTCATTCAAATGTCGACTGCACTAAATATATATTCTTTTGCTGTTATATTGTTGCTCTTGAGGTTTTTTTTTTGCACACTCTCTTGCTCTCTGCATGCGGCTAGGGCTCCAGTGAGTGGCAACCTGTTTTGGCAACTGAGCTTCTTCTTTCTATTCCTATATTTATGTGTGTTCTCTGTGATTTGTATAGTGTACTTTTTATATTGTACTGTTGTGTTGTATAGCTTTCATTCTATTGTTTATGCTACCCTTATTTTGTACTGTCCACTTGCTGCTGTAACTATGCAAATTTCTCAAAGTGGGAGTAATAAAGGCGTATCTTATCTTATCTTATCTTATCTGATCTGATCTGTCTTGCCCTGTCTCTTCACTTATGCAGTCTTTTGTTTTGTTTTTGGTCTTGGGTTGCAACATAGACATGTAGGTGGGAATATGGCTAAAATGACAAAAAACCTGCTGGACTCTGGACTGACTTGACTTATCCAGTTACAAAAGATGGCCTTCTGAGTGAATCCAGCAGGGGTCTCTCTAGAACACGATGTGGTCTCAGCGTTGGGAAAGCGCTTGGTTGAAAAATGTTTCTGTATAATTTTCAGTTCTTGCATATTATTTATTCAAATTTCTTATATATTAAGTCGTATAAAAAATAAAAAGTGCATGTGGTAATTACAGTACTAGTGTGGAACTGTATTACAAAACACTGAGCTCGTGTCCGTGGTTACACCTGCAGGGAGGGGGAGGGAACACGTGGCAATGAGGTAAAAAAAAAACTTGCCACATGACTTCCAAAGCAGGAAACGCCAGAGAAGCGTCAGAAAGTACACATTCAACGCATATTTTATTTTTCAGGGCTTAGAATCGAGTGTTTCTTTCGGTGATTCAACTTGCAACACATAATAGTCACAGGATGTTTTGGAGATTTGTTTTCGCAACGCTCGTGCTGACCGTTCTGGGATCCAGTATCCAGGGGACTGGTAAGAAACTGGTGACATGCTAGCAAATTAGCCAATTAGCTGAATGGCTAGGCTAACTAGCTTTAGAGAACTTGTCTCTCGCCTTTGGTGCAATTACATCAACACTGTTATTCTTTATTAGCTTTGTTATAATATGTTTATTCAGAATAAATTAGTATTTGTTTTCGGTTGAACATTAATACGGCAGTGTGAATCACAAAGCTGCAGTTCTTGTTTGCTAACAGCAACTGGGGTTAGCTTCTTGATAGAAGCCAAATGGCCTTGATTTAGATTTCTTTCTATTCTTTTTTTCTGTCTCGTTTTATGTGATTGTCTAATGACATATTAATGTGTTTAATCTTTGTAACCGAATTAATGTTGTAATTGTATTGGTGGTACTGCCGTCACGTGAATCTTCTGGCTCTAGACTTAAGGTCGTGTTATGTGAATTATTAATGCCGTGATGTTATTTGCTCAGGAAGGAGTGTGGTAGGATTTAAGATAATCGTGCTGAACTCGTTTGGCCAGCAGCTCCTTCTCAGTGTCTGATTGCCTGTCCTGACATGTCTTCTACGTGGGTTTGGACAAAAGGCGTGTGTGGGTGCTTGACGATACCTCTATTCTGTCGTCCCACCCAGTACTGTAACTGTACTAAATCATACAAGCCTTTCTTGATGCTTAGGAATAATCTAGAGTGGGAAGTTTTCTCACTGAACTAAAGAGCAGACGAGCCACTTAAATATGACCTAAAGAGCAGACGAGCCACTTAAATATAACCAGATGTTGGCAGTCTGTCTACAGATTATTTTATTAGTCAGTCTGAGTCTTTAGAGGTGTAGTGATCTGTAACAAGTTATTGCCTGAAACTGTTGTACTTTGAGTACATATCGCCATTAAGTCATTGGCACTAATCAGTGGGCCAGGGATACTTTATAAATGAGGTGGGGGTTTTGTTTGTTTTGTTTTTTAGTGGTCAAAGCAGTTGTGAAAATGGCCCTGTGTAAGTGGGTTTTTTAAACAAACACATGTAATTGAGTACATAGATGGAATGTATGTTTTTATGAGGTTAAATGTCAGAAAGACTGTTTTTGAGTGCTATTAAGTTTATTTTTGTTTTTTTTTGCAGGTGAGGATGGGTGTGAAAATCTGTACTGTGAAGTGTGCACAAATAGATCTGATTGTGCTTGGCTGGAATGCAGTGAGTTTCCATCACTCTCCTTATCCATTTTAAAACCAACTGAGATCTGCTGTCTCACCCAATCAATCACAACACTGCAAAAATGGAGATAAACTAGTGACTGCTTTTATGGTGTCATTGTTGCTAAGTTATTAATTCAGTACAAAATGACATGAAAAGAAGTATATTCATGATTCCATACCACTAATAATGTTTTGCAAATAAACACAAATTATTTTGTTGTTTTTCCCCAAATAATGTAGTCTTTTTTAGTCCACAGTACAGGCATCACCTGATCTATTAATAATTCCATGAGAAATATGAAAATGTTTTTCTCTGTTGGTCTGTGTAAGTAAATAGATTTAGTATCCAGGAACACCTGATCTGTGGGATTAAATAACTGTATTTGAGTTGTAAATGTTCTAGCATCCAGAGTTGCACAGATAAAGTGAAAGTATATATATGTGTGTGTGTGTGTGTGTGTGTGTATTCACACATGTATACACAGTAAATATGCTGGAACTGTATCAAGTATCATGGCTAGATTTATATATTGTTTATATGGATAGCTTTTATAGCACTGGATTTAGGCCAGTAACCACGTCTGATCCTCACAACGAGCAATGGCATATCATTAGTCAGCAATCATTAATCTCTGTAATGCGTTTGTTTTCTTGTGATTATCAGATGCGGTGAAATAACTTTCACCACACTGTATGCAATACAAATGGAAATGAATCACAACCAGTTGGCAAATGTCACAACAAGCTACCCTGCAGTGCAATTGCACAGAATGTTAGCCACTTTTGGGAATCATGAGAGAATGAAGAGAAGAATTACTAAAATGGCTTTTGCTGCATAAGTGCAGTTGGCACTGAGATGTTTGTTTTGCAAGTTTAAACTTGCATATGACCCAGAAAATTTATACTTGAAAAAACTTTTTTTTTTTTTTTCCTGAGACAATGTGAGGTACCAGTTTCGCTCTTAAGGCTGCATGAAAGAATTATAAACCACTTGCCCCACGGCTGTGGCCAACAAATATGAGCAGACTTTGTCCTCTAAGCAAGATCAGAAACCAGCCTTTTCGGCACCTAGTGTGTGCTTCGCCTCATTTCACTTTAAGAGCCAGCACAGTGTGGTGTGAAAGTGGTCTGACAGGACTAGGCAGACTTGTCATTCTTAGTCAATCCCTCTGTCATACTAAGCCTGCAGCGATGGCATAAGGCTAGATTTTTTGTTTTCGTTACACTCTTATTATGTTCCTTTGGTGCGTTGTGTGAACAAGAAGTGGAGCAGGTTTTATTGCACTGCAACATGAATCCAGTCACTAGTCCAAAGGTTAATTGTGACACATTGTATTGATCTAGAAGTTGTGCACTGGTATCATTGGTGTCGTTGGTTCTCTGCAGGGACTAGGTCTCAAGTGGTAGGGTTCAACAGGAGCTTCTTGTTGGTCATTGAGGCAGAAAGCCAAATGAAGTGAAGACCAAAATGAGGGCATGATGGCAGAGATGCAGCCTTATCAGGAATGAGTCTGTAAGGATCTGCTGACACAGCAGCCTAAAAAATATGCTGACATAGTTAGATGTGTATTAAACAGTATATTGGAACAAGCAGTGTGTCACTGCTGGTAAATAGTATCTAGATTCAGTAGTGACATCAGAGAAGGTCCTTAAATACCTATTCTAATATTTATAGCCATGCAAAAGTGATTTCATGTGCAATGCTGAAATTGAATTTGTTGGCCAAATGTCACATGCAGAACTCTTTCTTAAAAATTTTATTGTATGGATTAAATTTTTTTTGATCAACAGAATAGAATATTTTGTAATGTTTGTTCATGAAGAATCAAGTAAAAATGTGTAAAACAAATTGCCTGAAAAAATTTAGCTGATTAAGTGTGATGACCTAAGCAGTGACTAAAATAAGATGATAATAAATATATGGCTTATTATTATAGCTTTCTAGACCGCAGCATAATTGATATCCAGTTTAATATTTTAATGTGCCGTGATGGTATTTTTACTTCTCTGGTTGAACAGCAGGTTATATATCAAATCCAGGATGATTTGATATTCAAAAATTGTATTTAAAACTAATTAAACCATTTTAGCTAGCTACCTTTTATATTTGTTTAATAGTACAACAGGGCATGATTGTGAATGTTCATTTGAAAGTCAGCTAAATACTGCTAATTTAAAGACAACAAATGTGATATTCCAATGACTAGTTTCAGTTATGTGTCATGGTGAGCTTTAGTAAGGTTAGCTCTAGGGCTGTAACCGAATATTCGAATATTTGTTCGGCATTCGAGTTTTGATTTTGAGATTCGAGTATTCGAAAGAAGAAAAAAAAGAAGCTGTCCCATTATCCACTAAACAGGCACCAATCCGCCTCAAACTTCACAGTAAAATAGACGTCCAGGAGACATTTCCAACAACCCCTTCGACCCCTGGAGGTATTAGCTGTAAACAGTTAAAGACGGAGAGCATTAAAATGCGCGTCTGTCTTTAACGGAGCTGCAGAGTATTAAAATGCGCTCCGGGTCTAACATGCATTTCTCCCCGCAGCTCGGACAAGGAAAAACATTTTTATTTTGGGTTTATTTTGCACTTTGCCGCCAGTGTTTACAGCTGGCTTGTGGTGGCAAAATGCATTCGAGTTGGTTTTTTAGATGTTTGTGCGAGTTTTGAGTGAGATTTGTCGAGTTTTGTGGCTTTATGTGAAGATGCTATCTGGTTAGCCATGTGGCTATTGAGGCAGAAAAAGAAAAGCTGTGTTTAGCAGTTTGGTTATTTATAATTCTACTTTGAAAACATGGATTTCTCAATCCAACCTCCCATCGAAGCCTCGAGTATTCGATGTTTTTCATTACCGAATATTCGAAGCTCAAAAAATGCCATTTGTACCAGCCCTAGTTAGCTCGTTCTGGCATCTCTTACAATGCAGTCTGCAGAAAGTTGTGCTTCTGTGTAAAGACATTTCTGTATTGTATATAACAAAGCCTACTTCACTTTTAGAAAGTTCTCGGACTTTACTTATTTTCAGCCAACGTTGTTTTTCCATACATAGCAGAACTTTCCTGTACGTAGGTGTTACCCACATGGGGGACTCCTGCACTCTACTGTCGTTAGCACTGAAAATGTAAGCTTAAAACATGGCAATGCATATATTCCCAGACAGTTATGTATCAACTTGGCGTATAAGTGTTCTATACACATTATTATATTTTTATATAATTATTATTTTTTTTTTTATATTCGAAAGAGATTTTTTTTTACACGTGACATCAATCACTGCGAAACCAAGTGCGTCTAGCTGCAGACTGCTGGAGAGTGGAGCTCCACTCTTAACCACCCCCTGACGTCAGTTATAAAACTAGTGGATAAATACGTAAACTACGGAATACAGCATTTTTCAGTTGGAACTAATATTGACACCAAATATTTAATGTTAATAATTAATAATGTTTTATTTATTTTAGTTCATTTTATCGACTCCCACTAAAAACTCAAGATGACCTTTCCAATGAGCCCGAGCACGGAGTTCTCCTCCACCCAGAACCGGAGAAACTTTCCAATGCGGTCTAACGGTGCATTTCTCTCTGCAGCTCGGCCGCGGAAAAAAAAGCTTTGATGGGAGGCATACAGTGGTCAGTGCTAACTCGGGGTGTATCAAAAAAAAAGGCCATGGTTTGTCCTGTAAAACAACTATTTTTAGCCTGAATGTGGATAAAAACACCACAGCAGGACAGTTAGAAGACTTCGATGGGGATTTGTGACCAGCAGTGAGGATTTTATAGGAGAAATTTGAAATTTGAAATGTTTAGTGGTTTGTTTATTTATAATTCTACCTAGAAAATATGGATTTCTGAATCCAAGATGGCGAATACAAGATAGGAATACATTCAGCCCCCTCCCACCAAAGCCTTGAGTATTCGATGTTTTTCACTATACTCAAAAAATGGCATTCGTACCAGCCCTAATATATATATTTATATATAATTTTTTTTATATATACATTTTCATTCCACATTTTCCTGGAAGGGTAAATTACATAGAAGGGAAAGGATTACAGTTCTTCAATATTTGCACAAGCTGTTTATGAAAAGTCTTAGATACTCCTGTTGGGATGAAAGTTAATGTACCTCCATATTCTTTGGATAATTCTGTTTGCAGGCTGATTGACATGCGTTGCATAATCACTATGCAAACACCAAAACCAGGACATTTTCTGTCGAGACAATTTAAATGAAAAAAGTTTGACTGGAATGAAAAGCTCCTTAAGCTTTTATCTTTAAAAAGCTATATTAACATTTAAAACTGCTGCTATGACTCGATTAGACTTAGAAAGCCGGCCTGCTTTAGAATCGTGGCATCGTCCCAATAGAGCGCTACCTTTCACACATAGGAGATGAAATGTTTAGTGCAGGGGTGTCAAGTTCTGGTTTCCAGCACACTCCTCCTTAAACACATTCACTAAACCTGACAATTAACTGATGATACGTACCAGGTGTTTCTGACCAGGGAAATAACCAAAATCCACGGTCCTCCGAGACTGGAGTTTGATACCCCTGGTTTAGAGCATACTGTTCCTATGTTTCTCATTCTGGCACATTCATAGTTGATGTGTTGCCCATATTCATGTGTATCATGTGGTTTCAGATTTTGTCGAGCAATTTACGTTCTGTTTTAATTGCAAATTTTGATGTTAAGTAAATGGATTCAGTGACTAACTAAATGGAAATGTCACTGTCAGTTAATTATCAACAGCATAACTACAAAGTACAGATATTGCCATAAAGTAGGCTAGCTTAGATATGCACATTGATACTTAATCTGTACAGAAGACTCTGAAAGGAAACTATAATGTAGTCACACTCTGATGCAGGAATTTGTGTATTAAATTTGTCCACATGTTTTGCTTTCTTTTTAATGTGCTTTTGTTTGCCTTTTAGACAACACAACCAAATGTTTCAATGCCAGTTTGCTGAATGATGGTAACTGCACCAACGTCACTTGCATATGTAAGCTCACTTATGATCTTTAATGTTTTCTAAATTAAAATTGTGCAGTGCCAATGTACAATAAATATTGTGTTATGAGTCATTAGTAAACCAGCAAACTTTTTCCTGTCTCCAGCTCCAACTACTCCATCTCCTACAGAGAACTCCACAGCAGCCAACACTTCCTTTGCTCCAAGTAAAATCCCTTACGTTTTATGAAGTGTCACTCACATATCAGTATGCATAAAATCTTCACAGGTTTAGACATACCGTATTTTTCGCCATATAAGATGCTCCGGAATATAAGACGGACCCAATTTTAAAGGAGGAAAATCTAGAAAAAAAAGATTCTGAACCAAATACTGTAGTAAAATATTTTATTTCAACTGTATAAAGACATCTTGCTTAGACATATAGAAAAGGGGTTAAGGGTGATGGAGGGAAAGGTACCGGTAAACTCAGCAGAGCATTGACATGGTGCACGGGCAGCAGGTGGTTAGACTGTCGGGAGGGGGGACAGGTGCGCTATAAGAGGGAAGCCCGAACACACAGCTTGGCCATGCAGGGAGTGTCCGAGACAGTTTGAACAGACATCCGGTGTCCGAGTTTCTATTTAGAAAGTGGGGAAATGTCGTGCTTTTTTTTATTACCTTTCATTGGCACTAGGGCACTGCGCAAGGCGCTGCGTGTGACGTAATCCCTGAGCCGCGTCAGTGCGGGCAGCTCTGTTTAAAATCAGAAGATCGCGTGTCTGTCAGCATGCTAGCAACATGCCGAAGCATAAATGCACATTTACTAACCCCCCCCCCCCCCAACCAACCAACCCCCCACAGCGTTCACTAAGGTGTCCTGGTTTTCCAAAACCAAAACATGGTCAACCTAGTCAGAAAAGTCTCCACAGCCCGCAGTACATGCCACAAATCCAGCCTGCAGCACACACAGCATAGAAAGGGGACTGCGGACAAGCACCACACAGGGGCAGTTTTGATGCAGGCAAAATGTGTATTTGTCGTATAAGACGCACCAACTTTCCCCTCCCAGTTTTGGGGGAAGATTATTATACGGTGAAAAGTACGGTAGATACCAGCTCAGACATGGATACAAAGTGGATGTTTTATTTACTTGTTGGCTAGCTACATTGAAATAACAGTTTTTTTATTGCTGTTTAGCTACTCAACATGTACCCACACAACCCACGCCCGCTCCAACTCAAAACAGCACTGCACCCAGTAAGTCCTACCCCTCCTATAGTGTGTGTGTGTGTGTAAATAAATATATATGCACATTATTTAATAAACATAAGCAGTTATTTTATCTGCTTAATTGTTTTACTTACTTAATTTTTTTATTTTGAGTTTGTTTTTCACCACTAACCCTGATAAAAGAAAAATGTTTCTGCTGGTTCCTGTTCAGAAAAAAAAACAAACGAACATTGATTTAGAAATGTAAACTTACTGTTGCTTGGCAGGTGCCTAATCTACTGTATGGGTGTTGGTGTTATGACAATTTATGCTGTCTTGTTGAAAAATGCTATATTAGTGCAAATCTTTACATTTCTTTAAATGTATACAGTTTATAGCGGTTTATAATGGTTATAAATCTCTAATTATTCTGGCACCCATGCCCTGGACTCTGTGGGTACCTTGTTTTTGTGTAACAAACAAACAAGGTAAATGTGAATGCCCTGCAGTGGCACATGGTTTTGGTTTTATATTTGACTTGATTACATTAACGTTTAAGCTGAAATTTACAGAAATATTTGAGCTGCAGCTGTGTAACCATGTGATTAATTACATATATCTTTTTAACAGACACCACCACAACAACAGCACCACCCTCTCCTTCAAAGAAGTCTACTTTCGATGCTGCCAGTTTCATAGGTGGCATTGTGCTAGTGCTTGGCCTACAAGCGGTCATCTTCTTCCTCTACAAATTCTGTAAATCCAAGGACCGCAACTACCACACCCTGTAACATTTGCCGCTACCTAAAGGCATCATATTGCACTTCATGCACACTGAATTCACACACTACACCGACCCACAGATACACGCGCACACACACACACACAAACTGTATTCAGCGATTCTTCTGTGTTCTCAACCATGATAATGTATTTGATGCCTGTGGTTTGACCTTTACCTTTTAATGATGTGAAGGCTCTCACAAATGTGTATTTATACACGCAAACCCAGGAACGAAATGTGGTTTGGTGCCCCATATGTGTCCCCTAGAGCAATGGTATAACGACATTTATCATAACATACACACACACACCACACGTGTGTATATATGTGTGTGTGTATATGTATATCATATTCACATATATGTATAAGGTACACATATGTAGATATCATACACATATACACATATATCAGTATTTTTGTTTCTGAACACTTAATCGGCCCCCTCATACCAAAAGCTTCTGTGTTTTTTGATTTATAAACATTTGACCATGCACGGATTACTGCCCAAACTTATTCAGGGTGGTTATGTTGAAGCGGCCATGATTCTCTCCTAGTATTGCTTTAAGTGTTATGGTAGAGGTAGGGTTCCGAATCCACCTGCTCTAGGAAGAAAATATTATTTCTTGCCATATGGCAATAATTCTGCTTTCCATTATATTAGCTTAATCTGCACTGGGAAATTATATGACACAATAGTGTTGGATGAAGTCACACTTTTTTCTTTTTCTTTTTTTGCCTATTGCATCCTGTCCCATTCACTCGACATTAGCCTTACAAATTGAAGGAAAACCTTCAGGTCCATCCACCCTGAATCCCTGAAGCCATATTTACATAATGAAATTCAGTAAGAATAATTAAAGTTAATAAGTGGAGTGTTTTGTTATTTCTATTTTTATTTTTTGCTTAAAGCCTTGCTAAAAAAAAATGCAGGACATTTCTATAGTTATTTTCTGGTTGTGGGATGTTGTGGGCCATTGTTCTTTTACTATAACTTTCATTTTCACCAAATAAAAGAGCATGGCCTACTTGCAATAATTCACAATACCTAGCTCAGCCTTTGCCATTAATATCTGTAGTACAACCAATTGATTGACTCTGGTCAGGTACCTGTTGCCAGGAATAATCAGTGTAAACCCACTAGCCAAATTTCAGTACATATAACGTACTAGTGTATTTTAAGCCAGAGGTGTATGTGGAGAGCTCTGGGTGTTTCTCATTCAGGAACAGTGACGGTTTGAGTCCATGTGCCTTTGGAGCTTATGTTTGCTGTCGTTTGCTCTGCTTGTCTTAGATTATTGATGCTCTTTGTCTCCACTCCCTCCCTCTGAGCCTTAATGAATGTGTGAGCGCTGACCACCTGTTGATGCAATGCATGTTTTGTGGTCTGCTGCCTCTTGTCGGAGCAGGCTTCGTTTGCGTGTTTTGCACGAGTGTGTGCTCAGTATTGTCACTAAAGTTCATGTAGAGTCTGCCAGCTGGACTGATTGTTGTATTGTAAAGAATATATTAATGGATGATTAATTTCAGTAGTTAAAATTCTCCATGTTGTGGTTTGAGTTGTCACCTCAAAGCCTTGGCTCTCTAATTGGCTTTGTGCTCATCCATCATGCGCATGGTTTTGCACAGGCTGGAGCTATTCTGTGCTTCTCGCTAGACCACAGCTGCTTTATATTTAAAGGAGCTTTTGCAGTGTGGTGCTTAATTTGCATTTGATCATATGAAAAACAGAAGGTACCCAAGTCAAAATACAAACTCCTGCTCTTAGGACTGTGTTCTTGTTTTTGTTGCTCATTTTCTCCCCAAGATGGGGAGGAGGAGGGCTTAAAGAGACTAGGATGGTTCCCTTTTGTCATCACTCAGGTCCAGGGAAGTCAAGGTGCAGCTCTGGCCACAGGTCAGAGGTTGCTCATATCCTACCATTGTTGTCCAGTCCTTGTGATAACAGCCTCAGAAAAATGAAGAAGGCATGGTGCTGGGAAGGAAAAACGGCATTTAATAACATCTAGGTTGTTATTTGTACCTAAGCAAGGACGATTTAGGAAATTTTAGATGAGTGTCTCAGACTCAAATTCCCCATACCTATTAACTCAAAAGGTCACATGTATTGTTTTAATATGCAATTATTGTGGTCTGTGATGACCTGTTTTGCCCAAATTGGAGGTTAACGATACCAAATTCCTTGCCAATGTGATATTTCCATTTTGCTTGCCGTCTGGCCACCATATAAATGTGTACAATGGAGAGGAATTGTGGCTGAACAGAGATATGAAGGGTTGGTTCCCCACACTGAATCAAATATTCTTGAATAGCTTGCTGCTAATAATATGATGTTCTGAAAATGTCCTGTCATTCTGTCATTTCAAATTGGGTTTTTGTTTTTTCATTTTGTTTTTTAGATTTTCACATATTGAAGCTGTTTTTTGAGCTCTCTCTTCTATGTACCAAGGGTTTTTGCTGACTAACTGATGACTCTGCTTTAGACTCTTAGTTTTGCCTTTTTTTTTATTTATCATGTGTCTGCTGTTAAGGCCTCCTACATGTTTTGCAGAAACCACTTCAGCCAGTTGTGTGTTCTATGAATAAATTGCTTTTATGCCATAGTTGTCTATCCTAGCATGATTTGGGAGTTGCTAAACTCTTTGCCTCTTAGTGGGGTTGTTGGTCATATTTTAAAGTAAAAAAAAAAAGCTTGCCTTTTTGCTTGAAGCCTGCCAAATGAAAATTATGCTTTTTTTTATGTTGTCTAAACATGATTGTGTAAGTTACGTCTAGCATGTAATTGTTTTTGTGGCTGATCAGCATAGATACAGAGTCTAACTAACTCAAGTCACACTGTTGTGCAAAACAATGTTAGACTACATCCAAAGATCCTGCTGTGTTGGTTTGAGTCTGAATCAGGTTAGAGTGAATATGGAATGATGGTGTAGAGTTCCAGGATGCTGCCCACATTGAACCACTGAGGAGTGCCTAACATTGTCCATTTCTCTTCCCACATTCTTTATTTTTGTCAGTGCTCTCAGAATTATAGTCGTTCATACTGCATTGCACCTCCTGAAGATGAAGTGCCTTAATTTTGCGGAAGGTTAAATGAAGTTTCTCGTTTGTAAAATGACAATTCTAAAGGGACATGTGTTCTTATCGGCGTGAAAATTGAGTTCAGCACTAATATGTTTAAACACTGAGAGCTGGTTAGAGTATACCGCCTAGCTAACACCATTGTCCACTCTGTTGTTTACTTATTAGGCTGGTTTGTGTAATGTACGACCTTTTAATTTCCTTTTGCTCCAGTTTGTGTATATTTTAGTCTTTCTCAGTAACAAATCATAGATGACCTGAGCTTCAGATGTGTTAAAGGTTTCCTTGAGCATATTTTATTTAAAAGCAAACACACACACACATGTTCACACCCACACAAAGACACACACACACACACACACACACACACACACACACATATGGAGCGACACACACATGCACGCAAATACACACCCTGGCATCTATGCTTGCTCTTGCTTTGTCACCACAAAGTCTGCCTTAAATGTATTTCAGTTCTGTTTATATGTTCTTATTTTCCTGGAAATCTTTGTTTTTGCTTTTTTCTTTAGTTTTTTTTTTTTTTTACTGCAATTAGGTTGAAGATGTTAAAATCAATAATTAAAAAATTTGAAAATTGTGAAAAACGTTTTTTGCCTGCTTTTTTTTTTTTACAGTTCTTACAGGTGTGTCCAGAAATCAAGGGATTTAGCAACATACAATCTCCAGTATAGTTCCAGTATGTTTAAGCAGACACTCATCTTTTAACAGGGAGTTACAAGATGGCAAATAGAGAAAAAAACACTGTAATGGATCACGTGAGAATAAATGACAGTATGAGAGAAATGTGCTTTCATATTGTAGCTACACACATCTATCAGATAAAACCTTGTAATGAAATTGGGAGCTACTGGAGAATGACAAACCTGACCATTTTAATGTAGGCCAGAAAAAATATTTTCACACAATGTAAGAAACTGCTGGTGTTTGCAAAAAAAAAAAGCAAACACACAACAATACACAAGTATGCCAGGAATTTTTAAAGCTACACCAAAAATTGCAAGTTGTTTTTCCATTTGGGAACAGACCACACTATGCTTTTTAAAACTGAACAAAAAGTTTGATGTAACATCTGCTGCAATAGCTAATGGCTAACATTCTTGATTTGCTTTGCTCCTGGTGATATTACTGCAGTGTAGTTGCAGCTCTAATTAGATTCACCTGATTCTTGCATACAGAGGCTCCTAAAAGCTTGATTAAATATAACATCTGTTAAATTTGGAGTGTGTCAATAATTAAATAATTTTACGTAAAAGACTGACGACCTACAAAGGCATACAAATGGTGTTAGCAAATGAATGGAATAGCTTAAACATCTCTTGTTTGGTGACTAATTTAAAAACTAGTTTAATTAAAAAAAGGTTTTATGGTTCTAGGAAAAAGGTTATTGATTAATCGTATACATTTAAAATATATTGGAGCCAACTTTGTTGCTTTGGTGTACTCCACAGTACAAAATTAATAATAAGTTGATTAGATATTATTCTGTGCTGGTGGAGTCTTATTTAACCAACAAAGGC
This sequence comes from Rhabdalestes septentrionalis, assembly GCA_037832545.1. Classification (NCBI taxonomy): domain Eukaryota; kingdom Metazoa; phylum Chordata; class Actinopteri; order Characiformes; family Alestidae; genus Rhabdalestes; species Rhabdalestes septentrionalis. The sequence goes on along the minus strand of JBBMFX010576691.1, from coordinate 11,667 downwards.
TAAATCTGCACCTGTTGAGGTAAATTGACTCTTTATTGAGTCCAATCATGGTCTGGTGTTGGTCAATACAAATATAAACAGTTTGTCTCATCGCTGACACATAAATGACAATGTATTTCACATTGATTCATTAGATTTTCTTATTCGTTGTCATACAAGGTTTTTCTGATTCCCCCAGTCACACAAACACTGACTTCCATTATTAAACATTTGACTCATATCTCTATCATCATGTAAGATTATAGAGCCACAAGGCCAGTTTTTGTGTCCAGCCCACAGAGATTAGCTAACAGGATACATGCTTAAACAGAAGGTCACTGTAAATCCTGTTGAGCCAGCAGTAAATGACCACAGGATGCTGTAGAGAGAGGCTGTTTCTACACAAAAAAAGCTTGGAATAACAGCAATGTGGTTCTGCAAGACCACAACACATTCAATATCTCCATTTGCAAATAGAAGCTTGTCACCAGTCAGGCTTGCCTATTTCTTCTATAGTTTCCAGACCACAAATGTTTAAAGCACACCAAAATACAAACAAGTCAGTTGTGTAATGAGAGTTGTGATCAAATTTTACACATAATATAACGTGAATGTGAATTAAATAAAAAAAACTGCTTGATATGTTAACAACTGATGTTTTACTTTTACAAATCTGTAGCGCTTTAAGTAGTCCGTCTAGAACACACGAAGCGTTAGTTCCGTTCTTCGAGTCAGCGGATGTCGTGATAAGAAATTTATATTTCAGTCTTTGGCTGTTCAGTGCAGGGAGGCTTAAGGGGGGGGGCAGGAGCAATTCTACGGGGTCCCTGTCCCACCCTGGCCCCCGTGTAGAACCGCCTAGTCATATCTTTCTTTGTGACATATAGCTATATGTCAGTCAAAATTTCGCTGCACTCAGCCAAACTAAAATTTGGGGAACATTCGAATCTGACCATATTACCCAAATTCCACAGTTGACTAATAAGCCTGTATTCAGGAAACATCTCAGAATGTTGATAAAGGGTTCTGTCAGCAAAGTCTAAGTAAATAAGAGGGCAATCTGATCCTAGATCAGCACTAATCTAGTCTTCCAAATGTTGCTGAAGAATCAGTTCAGGGTTTACTGTGTTAAGCAGTTTCCCCACCCTCCACATTTTTTTGCAATTTACTGAAAGTCACAACTTAATCTGATAAGACTGACTGGACAAAGCACAGAGTTCACCTTCTCTCCGTTTATTTGTGTTCATGTCTTTGCTTCTAGCATTTTACTGGATGTACGTGTTTGTGTGCTGTCTTTCCGTGTCCCTCTCCCAATTTTCTAAATCATGTTTTTTTTTTACTTTTTCACCATAATCCAGTGGTTGAACTATAGTCAAGTGTTTTGGTGTGAAATGGTCCATTGCAGGGTATTTTATTTACAATGGTGGTTCTAGGGGCCAGCAGTCACAACACCAATGTTTTTGAAGATTCCTCAAAGCTTCTCAAAACTACCATAAAGTAATTTTAGAGGCATGACATGGGTACGTTTCTCTAATATGTTTGATTATACGTCAAACTGCGACTGCATCATTACAAATTATTATATAGAACATTTGAAAACTCTGGATTTCACTGTAAGACTGAGGTCTGGACTCTTTTCAGAAAGCACATGTGTGAATAAGTAATCACTGATCACTTTTTATAAACAGAGGATATAAGCTGTGTAATGGTAGACCCATAGCCCACCCAGATGTTCTCTTGAGCCAGTTCTAAGAACAGTAGACAGGGATCATCCCCTCTCATTTTCCCATTCACAGACTCATTGCCAGGCATATTAGATTTACAAGGGCCATTTTTTTTGTCTGGAGTTTTCAGCACTACACATTACAAATCAGTACATCCTCTCATCATGTTTAAATCTGCAAGCACTTATGTAATGTGTTGATTTTACTGTGTAATGTGGGGTTTTCCAAGCATAGGAATCAGCTGTAGGTCGCCACAAGTTCAGCTGGTTTCTTCTGTCTGTTCTTGGCACACACCCTTCTTTATGCACAAAGAAGAGGAGCATTTCTCCTGTCTGTTGGGTATGAGTTAGCCTTGACCCCTACTTTATTATTTACTTTTACAAGATGACAAAGAAAAAACCCCTCAGTTTTCTGGGAAGCCCTGACTCATGGCAGTCGATTGCAAGGCGTTCCCTGTTCATTGCAGGGTGTGATTTCAATACATGAAATATAAAGTATAACGATCCTCAAGGGACCTTGATCCTTAGAGGAACAAGTTGATTCAGCACTTTCAATAAGAACACAATGATTAAATGCAGGCAAACAAATGTGTGCCGTAGTTCGCAGAGATGGCTTTGATTCAACAGCAACATTAAAGAAGACACATTTTTTAATGCAGTTTATACATCAATGCCCAAGTAGAACACACAGGCAACTTAAATATTTTGGATATTTTATTCAAATAGCTTAATTGTTATATTTGAAAGAGATGGCAAAAGTATGGAAATAAATAAAAAAAACAAAAAAAAAAACAAAGATGATAAATAATCTAAGAAAACACATTCAAAAAAGTAACAATTATATGTAAAAATACCAGTGAGTGAGTCATTGTAACGTCTTAGGCCAAAGTCAACAAGATACTTTTGTATGACCTTGGTGTGGCTACATTCAGTTCATACCACAAACATGCTAGACATTCTTAGAGAGTTTTCAGAACTACAGCAGTGTTGTGTCCATTTTCAGAGTGCTCCATAGCTCATACACTTCTTCAATTCTTCCATACTCTTTAAGGTAGGGCTGAGATCATGTTTCCCAGTTGATGTCTTGGTAGTGCAGCTTCTTGGGATCTCTGAGGAGCTGCAGGCACTCCTGATTGACTGTGTGATGCCTCCTTGCGCTCGAGAACAATGTTTTCACAGGAGAGGAAGGCAGGGTTTGGGTCCGACTCGCCAAATTTTGGCCACCTACACTAGATGAGCGTTTCTGCGTTTGCTTAGGACTACACTGGGAAAGCTTTTGGACCTGGATACAGACAGAGACAGTTCTTTCTTTATTAGGGATGGGTAATTTTTTGTCTTAAATGTCATTACAGTTCTATTTTTTTTTTAAATCACTTAAATATATATTTTACTACTACATTACTACAACCAGGAACACCCTGCTAAGGCCAGGTGATGTTCACAATTGCAATCACAGTGAATAATGTTTTACAATACAACTATGGGAGTCTCTAGCAGGTCAACGAAGGTTTATTACAATCTTGTGAGAGATGACTAAAGAATATCATTTTATTATAGCAAATTTGTTCAGAACATGTTCTCAGAAAAATTCATATTATGCCACTCAAACAAAAAGAGGAATGAATGGAAATAAAAACTCACAGTTTGCTGGTGTTTGCGTAGCTTGGAGATTTGGATCGCTTTCTCCTCCATCTTCCTGACCAAGCAGTCCAGGTCTCTCTCCAGATCTTCCCTCAATTCGCGTTGATCGGTCTCATCTATTTGTCTGACCAGCTCCTGATGCTCACTGTAACACAAGACACATCAAATAAACACAGTATACATACATAAGAATCAAATCAAATTAAAACTGTTGAGCCAAAACATTTTTAAATATTTTGTTTTAATTACTGACTACTCCTAGACTAAGCAAATAATGATGATTATTATCCTCAATATAAGTACATATTAGGGGTGGAGGCTAATCCGAATACGGTATGCGGAAAGGCACAAATAACGAGTTTTTAACGAATAAGGAATAAGGTAAATACTTGTATTCACGAAACTACGCCCCCCCCAGTACATGCTCGCATTCGGGAGCATATACTCCGCCCCCAGGTCCCAGGCTTGCATTCGGTAATAGATACTCCAGTGCAGGTGCCAAGAGGGGGCATTCGAAGGCATTGGCCCCGCCCCCCTAGCAAGTTGTTGCTCCGGAGTTTGCACACTTCATTATAAATTTTACTCAAATACAAATACGAATACTTTTCCCCTTTCAAAAAATAGAACTACAGAATAGCGGCCGCTCTGCACACCCCTAGTACACATGCATCCAACAGTCACCCTTATTAATCAAGATTAAACTCCAATATCACCCCACATTTACTCACAAGCTCATCTGCCCTAGTTCATCCTGCAGGGCAAGCATTAGTTCGGACAAGCTGCCCAGAGCTACAGCTCCTTTACTGGGGGAAGGTGGGGCTTGCTGAGGGGTTCTGCAGTTTTCTGTTCCACTTTGCAGAGCACGCACCCTTTCACACAGTCGTGGCTGTCTGGTCTTCATCAAATGCAACACACTCTGGACGTTGGCATTAACTGAATGGCTTGGGCTCGTTGACTGTCACAAAGAGACCCAAATGATTGTAAACAGGATCAAGGGACAGGGGATTAATCTTAAAATAAAATAAAAAAAACTGTGGTAAATGTATTCTTGCACCTCAGGATCCATACTCACCATTCCAGCAACGAACGGAATACGCTTGGCTTTGGCAAGGCACTGAGGAACTTGGACCTCTGCTCTTACCGTTTTCTGAAATTATGATTGTTGTTAAAAGTCATGACAAAATGTTTAACTGTTTTCCAGCCATAGTGAAGCAAAAGCTCTAATGACAAATGTCATCCAATTAGTTACTGGAATGAAGTGCCATCTAGTGTTGAGACTCTGACAATGCTTCTACTAAAAGACCAATGAAAACATTACCTTACTTAAGGTTTTCTCTTTACATTTCTTCTTCTTAGGTTTCACCTCAACAGTTGAAAGCGTAACCAGATTGGCCTCAAGTTCTCTTTGTAACTGCAGACAAAATGCACATATATGTCAACAGAAATTAAATCATTTATTTTTCTATATTGCTGTAACAGCAAGTTGTTTCTCTTGATTACTGGAAATTGGCCCTACCTCCTCTGCTTTCTCCTGTACAAGTTTGCGTTCATGTTCTTCTTTAAGTAACTTCTGTTCCAAAAGCTCAATCTTCCGCTTCAGATAAAACACAAATAGCAAAGTTTTAAAACACAAGTTTTTTTTTTCATTTTCCTCTCTGGTAATGGGGAATACAAGTTATGATCTGTCCCAATAGAACATCTGTGATTCACAAGCACAGTACATGCTTTACAATTAAAACCTTCATGTGATTTTACTTTTTTGAATCTATGAGACAATCAGGGAACGTTGATCCCTTACTCGTCACCAGATCACATAGTGTGAAACTTTGCTGACATTCACCTTTAAAGCAGACATGGTGAGAGTTCGGAATACTGTTTTATATGAGTCACATGTTTTGCTACAGTGACTGTGCCAATACCTCTGCAACAGACTGCGTGTTGGTAAGCTTAAGACATTCTTTCTCCAGTCGCTCCAGTTTCTGTAGATGAACCTGAATTTGTGGATCAGTACATGACCTCTCATTCTGCTGCCTGCCTTTCTACAGAACATTAAGGGGAAAGAGAGGAATTGTATGTTAATCAAATTTATTTAAAGATAAATAAATTGCAAAAATGTGAGCAGGTACCCAACTTGCTTACATCCCCATACCCCGTTTTCTCCTGGTTTAAAAATAAAGTGGACCCTTATAGTCATATGTGAACACACCACAGCACACAGTGCCAACAATGTGAAATTCTTTCTCTGCATTTAACCCATTCACCAAGTGAAGCAGTGGGCTACCACCAATGAGGGGTGCCAAGAAAGCAGTGTATAGGGATAGTACCTTTTTCAAGGTACTCTAGTGGTGCCACTAACAGTTTTTGAACCTGACAATCTGATTGCAGGGGCAACTCCCTAACCACTAAGCCACCAGCTGCCTAATATTGGTTTAGTGACATCTCTTTGTAGCAGTAAGTATAAGTTGAGTATGATAGGACTCAGTTTTCTGCTTACTGAAGTGATTTTCTCTCTTTCTGCAATCTCCGTCATCTTCCTCATGTACTCCAGCTGTTTCTCCAGCAGAGAGCAGCGTGCTTCCGCTGAGTATAATTGAGACACCAGCTCTGTACAAGCAGAGAAAATGAGCAAAATTTAGCAGGATAAAATAGCATGGCTATTTTAAACAGAAGGGCAACAGTTACCTTTTCTCTGTGAGTTGCCTTTTTCTCTGGGATCAAGCCTATTTTCAGTCTGGACAGTAGAATTGGCATGACAGAAGGAAGCCTGTGAGAATTGCTCCACATTCCTCTCTGCCTTCACGCGCTCCAGCTCCAGCCGCCTCATCTTCTCTTGCAAAGTCTTTAACGCTGCTATCACTGCCGTTTAACAAACAGATATATGCTGGTTACTACAATTATATTATAAGCCACTGACAGAGGTCTACAAAACAATTTTCTGAATGAAATGGCTCTTTTTTAAAATAAAGGTTCTTAGGCAGCAACACTATTTATACTCACTGAAGAGGGGAGGAGGACTTTCTGAAAAACATTTCTTTAAAAAATCTAAACACGATACAACTCATCCCACAGTTCTCTCTAGGTAACAAGAAAGATTTTCGTTAAATTTATAAATATGATGATAATTAAATATTAGAATAAACTGTTTTCTGGTGATTGTTTTTGTGCTTAAGACATTGATTGTTGTTATTGTCCTTTATATATTTAACTATATCAAATCATGAACACTGGCAATATCCGAAGGGTTCATTCAATTTTTTTTTATCAGGCCACTTTTGCTTACCTTAAAAGCACAGGGGGATAAGAACCACACACAATCTTCAATTTTGTGATTTCTAGCATTATAAGAGTATTATCAATGTTGTATATTTGTGCATTACAGGGCTCTTGGTGACTAGCTAAGCAGTTTTAAAAGCATGCAAGAAAAATAAAAATCTGTTTGTAATCAGACAGCAAATTTCACTCACCACTGCTACCAGCATCAGGGGGTGCTGTTTGGGTGTTAATTTCTCTTATATTTCTGACTGTCTTGGCTTTGTCCTGACGTAATGGAAGTGTGTCAGCACACAATTGAAGGGACATCTTTTCTGGAGGATCATAGAAGCTTCCAACATAGCTGTGTTTGGAAGGGGAGTCTAGATACATTCTCTTAAATGGTGACAAAAGAGAACACAAATTAACTTTGGGTATATGTTAACAATAAATATTACGGCTTTGAAGAAATGAGAAAACCAAGAGTGACAGTGGTGGAGAATAACTTAATGGAAAGAAACCATAAAACAATCACTGAAAGAAATCAAGACTCTTGCCACTCCTTTGTGTTCAATAATAAACGATTATAATTTGATGTCATTCACTGCTGATAGACCTGCAGCAGCACTGTTGCCACAGTTTAAAAATTTGGAATTAAGCATATTTTATTGAAATACTGCAGACTTTGGAATATATTTTTTGAATTATGCCAATCCATAAGAGATGGATCTCTCAAGCCTAAAATATACACGAATAAAGCATCTATAAAATACATTTGTCCTAACTAATTGTGTATTATTTAAAGAAATTCCAAGCAATTTATAGAGACTGACCACAACAAAACATCATTGGGCTAAAGATAAAACATAGAAAACCGAATGCAAGGTGTTAGGCTAGAAATAACACATTTGGTAACTTACAAAAACTTACATTCACCTAAATAGCCAAGTTCTCTTATTGTTACATCGACTCACAGCTAGCCAGGTTAGCTAGTTGCTCTACCGTCTAAGCTAAGTGCCTCTGCCTTTAAGCTGAAGTTTAAACAGTTCCGTAAGGATTTCGTATTTACCGAATCTCGTAAATGGTCCATTGTGTATCAAACGTCGTCGTTTAGGTTACTTATATTATGCAGCATCAATACGTATACAAAGACAAAGGCCTCTGTCCAACCTAGCTACCAACTGTGAGTGACAGGGTCGGAGTCTGTTTTGAATTTCCCTCTCTGCGCATGCGCCGCGCAGGAACTCCACAGAAGGGCTTGCAGGAGGGGAGGAGGAAATTCAACACAGGGCTCAGACTAGTGATGTGCAATACCACATTCAGGCTGGTATCGACAATGCAGATCCGAAACCGATATTTTGTACAAAAATGTAATCTGTTTGAAAAATCTAAATAAAAAGTAGTGTATTTCAGATTATAGCTTCATAATTTATACAAGACATCAGACTACTTGTTCTTTTTGTTTAATTATGAAGAATTACCAGAACAAGAAATAAAACAAACCTGAAAATGTGCATGTTAATTGATGCTATTGGAACACATCATTTAATATATATCTTGTCATTTAAAACAGTTGCTTGAACATTTCAACAACAATATTAAACATCCACACTTTTCCTCATTAATGACACATGACTCGGATTACGCTCAGCTATTGTTACGAGATTTTCTCTGACAGTACTCTGCGCCCCTTTACATTTTCTCTCTCCATCTCATCCACTGAGACTGCATCTGTCACAGAGCCAAGGGGGAAGTGCATAAAGGTATGATTTGGCCAGCCCCGTGTTTTCAGAAAATAAATGTACCAATATATGTGCAGATGAGTGTTTCAAGGGAAGGTGGTCAGGAAATAAACTCCTGTGCTGACGTTTTTGACAAATACATTACCAGTGTTGGGAGTAACGCATTACAAAAGTAACTAATCACAGTAATACATTGGTTTTTGCTGTAACGTGGTAATGTAAGGCATTACAAAAATTGGTAATAATTTACTCGGTACAAATGTCAATAACGCGCGTTACAATGCATTTTTAAACCAGAAAGATTTTTTTTCTCCCTCATATAAATTTGCCAAAATCACCGCAAGATCAGCAGAGGAGAAACGTCCGTGCAAAATGTTTCACTTCTTGTAGTCAGACAGAGGGAAGAGTAGGGTGGCGTCCTCTTTTTCCCGGACATGTCCTGTTTCTGAGACCTGTGTCCAACATCCGGCTGGAATGTTGAGCTTCCTAAACATTCGTCATGTTAAAGGCATCATAACCTAGTAGTCCAGAATGGCCGTCAGCCCGAGGTGTATGCGGCCCCGGAGCACGGCCGAGCTGATAAAGAAAGTCCACGCTAAGGCGTCCTCTTCTTCACAATCCCAAATCTGGTCACCCTAGAGATGAGTGAACCTGCAACTGATTTAACGTTGGATAGTACTGTCACCTTCCACTGGATGTGTTATGAAAAATTGAGCGTCATGAGCTATATTTACACGGCCAAATCCATATTTCCAGTTTTTAAATACAGTAATATTGTAATGTAACTAATTACTTTGAAATTACAGTAACAAGTAATAAATAACACATTACAGTTTTCAAGTTTTGCCCAACACTGTGCATTACACAGGCACAGGGTCCAATGTGAAAGAGGTGGAGTTTTAAAAAGTTTATTGTGCCAGCCCGTGTCACTTGGGCCGCCTATCTACGAGTCTTATGAGCTAGTCACACAAAAAAATAAATAAATGAATTAATAAACTGTGTCGTCCCAAATAGCACATCAGGCCCACCAGGGAACAGTCCGACCCTGGAGACATCTCTAATTATATGTTGTCATAAGAAAGTATAAATACACCTAAGTGAAAGATTTGCACCAGAATGTGAACTTGATTAAAATGTACATTTTTAAATACATATAATTGATATACCTGTTTTTTCAATAAATGATTATAATGGAAGTGAATAATGTGAAGTCTACTCATAGAAATTAAGATGCACAAACAGTACATGAAATGCATTTACTCTGTCACTCTCCAAATATCATTCACCCGACAGCAGCCATGCTGATAAAAGTCCAACCAAATGTTTCAGAACAGACTGTATATTCTGAATAATATTGTCAGATATTTTCAATAATAACACTGGACAGCCAATCAGAATGTGGCTCATATTAATGAAAAATGAGAAACCGCTCGTGATGTCACTCCAAAACATTTTCAAATGTATCAGTGTGCAGTAGTTTGGCTCTGAATATTCTTGTTTATTAGCAATCCTACAGCCCAGTCCATTATTACATATTTTATAAAAACATATGAAGAGAGAGTGAGAAAAATAGAAAACATAAAAATAAATTATGACTTTTCGTGAACAAAATTACATTGTAAGTGGACCTCATTTATAATAATATATGAAAATGTTTAATATAAGCCGTTTGATGGAGCCATAAAGACAGAAGACTTTTTAAGGGCTTTGAATCTTTTCAAGGGTTAAAAAGAGTTTGGAGCTGGACTCTGTACAAACCAAATCAGACTCGAGAGGAAGAAATTGCGAAGAATCACAAGCAAACCAGCTTTAGTACAGTGTTGAGGAAGGCATAATTCAGTATATTTTATAGATGTGTCTTTTATGCAGTCTTCTGTTTACTCCATATGTTTTTTTTCCACTGCAGACGCAATTGATTACTAGATGGCGCCAAAATCTCATAGCCCCCCACCTTGAATTTCATGCAACCAGCCCTATCAAAACAGGTTCACTGTTTTGGTTGTCTGCTGTAAACTCTGGTTAACAGTCCTGGTTTGTTTGTCTCCAACTAACGACGGAACACTGCTCAGGAGGGATAGTTCAGAAGGAGGGACCTACAGCAGGCATACTGGGAATAAGCGTATACATTGAGCAATCTGGTCTTCAGTGAATCGGTCAGCACAATTATAGTCACCTAAATAGTCTTGATTTCCAGGGAAAAGTAATACTTAATACTGTAATAAAGGATAACAAATCTGCACAGGACAAAATCTCACCATGTGAAAGCTTTATTCTTACATCAAGCTCAAATTGGAGGGAAACGCTTGTTCAGTCACTTGTGGCTGCTGTTGCTGCAGTTTGCTTTGGACTAACAGTTTCAAAGGATCGGCGACTGAACTGACTCTCTCTATTACAAATGAAATATGATTTGCAATCCTAACATGTCTACAACTGGTGCTTGAATCTAGATTAAAACAGGCTCGTTCTAAATGTGGGCCTACATATTGCTCACAGTGAACGACCATGTGAACTCAAAGTAAAACAATGAATCATAATGCTACAGGAAAGGGCCTTGAATGATTTGAATAGCCAGTATATGAAATCCAACTCAAAATCTAGTGATCCAACAATGTACAGAAACATTGACACACTGCAGTGCAAAACATGCATTGTAGGGTGTAGGCTGTCCATAATAAAATATGCACCATGGATACACTCATATTTTTCATTCATTCGTTTTAATCATAACATTGTGATAAAATTGATATCACAGGATGAGTGCATTGTTGCTCCCTTATAAAACATAAAGTCACTTTCCAATATAATTTTCTTATAATCGCAAAGACAAGAGCACTCAGTTTCTTAGTATCCCAATGAAACACTGCTGCTGCTGGACATCTTAACAAAACACATGACACCTTGGGCCAAAACCCTGTTATTCAGCAGTAAAGAATGCATTATTTTTCTGATTCTAAGAATTTCTTTATCCAAGAATGTAACATAATTTATACATTTTTAGATAATTTATACATCATGAGTAAATTTCACTTTTTTGATACAACCAAACCAAAATGATTCATACTGATTATCAGAAACTGCCTATTATTAGATTTTACTACCCATAGTAATATGCACAAATAAAATTTAAGCGGTTTTATTAGCCTCGATTCAAATGAAAACCGTGGACTAATATATGGTGCACGTAAATTAGGTTTTGTGATAAACAAGTGGTGGCGGGGCTCTTGAAGGTACCAGCTCCCACGTTGCATGTCGGTAGTTGAGGTTTAATGTTTTCTGAATTCATTCTCACTGAGACCGGGATTTAAACACTTACACACTACAAGCCCCATAAAC
>JBBMFX010576656.1:0-14357 GCA_037832545.1 Rhabdalestes septentrionalis | reverse complement strand
AAGAGAAAGAGAGAGAGAGAAAGAGAGAGGGGGGCCTGTTTGCCCTGGTCCAGGCTGGTCTGGTGTTGGCTTGTGTTTCTTGGCCGCTGATTTAGAGGGAGGTTCTATGCAAATTCAGTTGCTCTGGCAGCCCCTGCTGGGGCGACTCTAGCAGACACACACACTCACTCACACTCATACAAACGCTCCTGTCCGAGAGAGAGGGAGTCATCCCACCGCTGCTCTGTATGTACCTGCTCTTTCCTCTCTTTTTCTCTCTCTGCTGTCTCTGTCACCCCTCAGCTGACCTGTAGATCCTTCTCTTTGGTTTTTAAAGCTGAACTCTGCTCTGCTCATTAGAAACACCTGCTTTATTATTCTGGGGTTTTGTAAAAGCCCTTTAGTGTTCTTTATAAAAGTAAATATCAATGAGTGCTTGTATATAAGTCCTATTTAACTATACAAGCTATTAAACTACTAATTTGTTCTCTCCCTCTCTCTCTCTTCTCTCTCTCCACCTTCCTTACTTTCTTTTTCTTTCTGTCTTTCTCCCTTTCCTCTACCTCATTCTCTCGTGTTCCTCATCTTTAATTCTCTCTCTTTTCACTCTCCTCTCTCACCACCTCATTTTCTATTCTCTTTCTCTTTCTTTCATTCATTCATTCTTTCTTTCTTTCTTTCTTTCTTTCTTTCTTTCTTTCCCACTTTCTCTTTCTACTCTTCTTTAATCTGTCTTTCCTTCTCCTTTTCTTTCTCCTCTTTTTCCCTCTTTATTTCTCTCTTACCTCCCACCCTCATGCTATTTAGCTCTCTTTCTCTCTCTCTTGTTGTTTAACTCTTTCTCTCTCTCTCTCTCTCTCTCTCTCTCTCTCTCTCTCTCTCTTTCTCTCTACCTCTTTCTCCCTCTCTCTCTCTCTCGCTCCCTCCCTCTCTCTTCTTCTTCCTCTCTCTCTCTTTCTCTCCCTCTTTCTCCCCCTCTCTCTCTCCCTCCCTCCCTCTCTCTTCTTCTCTCTCTCTCTCTCTCTCTCTCTCACATTCCTTCACTCCTGTCCTTTCAGAGGTTGTCAAATTTTGGCAGGATGGTGATGATGCAGCAGCAGATCTTTGAAATGGACTTGTTCTCCTCCAAAAATTGAGGGAATCCACAGGAATTAACAAGAAAAGAAAAAGAAAAACAAAACAAAACAAAACAACAAAAACAAAACAAAACAACAACCTCCCCCCACATTTTCTATCATTCCCTTCTTCTCCGGCTCTATACTTTTGGCCTGCATTGGACTGGCCAGTTGAAAGATGAAGCTCACACACTGCTCAGTGGCTCTGTTGCCCTTTCTTTTGGGGCTCTCCCTGACTTTAGTGGAGGCCAAAGGAACGTTCTATGGTCACCCCTACAGATACAATATGTTCAAGGGTGGAGTGACCCCACACTACAACCCTGGAAAGCCCATGACTCGCCACAAGTAAGTGATGAAATTTAACGTGTGTGTGTGTGTGTGTGTGTGTGTGTGTGTGTGTATGTCATGTTGTCTGAACTTGCTCCTTTGTTGGGTATGAATGAGGGTTGTAGATGCTCAAGAAAGCACTTCAGTTTAGAAGACATAACTTAAGTGTTGTATTTACCTCTTTGTGGGGCCCAATATTCCTAGGATGAAAAAATCATTAACATTTTGGCTTCACTCAAAATCTGTGATTTTATTAGAACAGGAGGACCATCTCCAAGGGTTGGAAATCATCCATAAATCCACACTAAGGGTATAGAAGTCCCTAGAAATAGGAAAACTTTTTTGTCTATATTCAATATCCTTTGATCAAGAATTGTGTAATGTCTCATCAGCAACTTGCATTAATGTGATTACTGCATTTGAGGTCTTCACATCCTCAAGAAAGCACTTTGTTAGAATATCTAACTCAAGTGCTGTCAGTTTTTGCATTGTAAACACAATAGGTAATTAGGAACATCCCTAAAACTGCCACTATTCTGGCTTCTTTACATTGGACATGTTGCCGGCATTTAGCTCTCAGTGACAGAATTGCATTTTTAACCTGAAAGCAGTGCAATGCCAGCATGCCAGAGGACTTTGTTTTGTCTGCCATCCGTTTCTGTCCTCATTTCTCCGTCTGGTCCTCAAAAAAAGTTTGTCTGGGCAATTAGTTGGCAATGTGTTAACCCATGGTGGGCTTTGTTCATGTGCAGGGGCCTCCAGAAATGTCATTTGGGTTCAACGAGTTGGTTGTGGCTGAAAAAAAAGGGCTGCATGGGATGTACAGTACTGTACAAAAGTCTTAGGCACCTAAATAAAGCCATTTATATCAACAGTTGGTTTCTTTCTGCCAGCAAGAACACAAGTAAACATTAGAATGAATAGACAAGAATGCAGTAAACATATATTTTTCTAAAAAGTAGGTAAACAGTGACAATTGTGAAAAACATAAAACTGTATGCAAATTAAACATACTAAACACACAAAAGAAACCTAAACAGCATCCTAGAATTCTATTAACTGTACATTCACTAAAAGGAGTTGCTGCACCTCTGACTGAACTCTTTTTCTGGCTGGCTGTCCTGTGCTGTGCCACAGACTGAAACACATCTTATATCTTGAAGGGGTGGGGCTAAATGTGTGTTCTCTGAGTACCAAGTTGTATCGAAATTAATGCATTACAAACATAATGCTTTCATAATGGGCTTTTCTGTAGCTTAATTTCCATGCATGGATTACACAGCTTGTTTTTTTAAACTATGTTTTACAGTAAACACCTCCAGAAATGCCAAGGGTCTCATGTAAAGTTAAGAACGTTTTATCCTCTGCTCGTAAGGCTTCCACATAGGAGATAGAAGGTTTGATTATATGTTTTACAAATGTGTGTTTGACATAAGCACTCACACCAAGAAAAAAACATAGAAATTTCAGTCTATGTTTTTCAGTCCGTTCTCTGATATTGTTCTCTTTTCTTCTTTTTAATTCTCTTCTACTCTATTCTCTTCTCATTTATTTTCTACTCTTCTCTATTCCTTTCTTCACTTCTCTTTTGCCCCATTCTCTTCTGTCCTCTCTACACTTGCTTTCTATTCTCTTTTGCATGGTTTGCTCTTAGAGCTGTATTTTTCCCGACAGCTCTCCAGCTCACCAGCTGGTTGGGTGTTAACACACAATCCTCAGCCTTCAACCTTGCAATGTACCGTCTGCCCTAAGGGCACACATTCCTCACCCATACATGACTTTATAATCGCTCTACAGGTGATGATCATTGAGTTTCAGTGTTGGTTTTGGAGTTGCTGAGGTCAGGATCCCACATTAAACCCCACACTTCTTTCCAGAAACAAACTTTTTTATATTGGGATAAGATGAGAAATTTGCTAAGCTGTTAATTTCTGTCTTCTGTAATCATTTTGCTTTAAATCACCTTGTTAGGGAAAAAACTACCTTGTGCCTTATCTTTAGTATGTTTAGTAGATTAAATTAAAGATATGGGAACAGACTGCAAAGGAGACAAGATAAAGCAATTCCAACCACTCAGCATTTAGCACCACCAGTATACTGATCACTGCCTGATCATCTGGAATCACCTGCACCTGTTTATTCTCTGGTTCAGGACTGAAGTCAGATGTGCTTTGATAAACTTGAATAATTCATATGTAGGTCACTGTTGTTTAACAAACACAAAATGTTCTTCTGAAACTGGTCCGGTTCAGAGACTGAACTGGAATTGAGAGTATTCAAAAGTCCTTCAGGAAGCCTGGGCAATGGTTCCTCAAGACTACTTTAACAGAATATCTGGCTCTTTGGAAGCAAAATACCTAGAATTTAGGGGTGATACTGTGTACCAGTGGCTGATAATCCTGTGTGATTTGATTTAGCACTAACAGAACCCCAAACTGGACGTTAACTCAGGGAAACTCCACCAACACACTATTCTAATTGTTAGTTATGATAATTTTTCTGCATACTTTTTATTTATAAGGGAAATTCACCAATGTCTTGATAATTCAATGAAAACAGTAATTCAAAGTGGGTTTGGTGTGAAATGCTGTGCTCTTGAAATACACCTGTGGTGGTGAATGGAACCAGTTGTCTGCCTCTAAAGGCTCCCTCACAGAAGAGGTACTTGCCTAAAGTGGTTTTGAATTTGTCTGATGCCTGAAAAATTTGTCTGATGTCTGAAAAATATACAATTCATCAGTCGTTGACAAAAAGAATCATGTAGGATCTGGTAAGGAATAATAGCCCAGCACTATTGATAAGACCCTATTACCATTTCTGAATCTGCAAATGTCTCTTTTTTATTCCCCTATAAATAAAAAATATGCAGAAATATTATCATAACTAACAATTAGAATAGTGTGTTGGTGTTTCCCTGAGTTAACATCCAGTTTAGGGTTCTGTTACTGCTAAATCAAATCACACAAGATTATCAGCCACCAGTACACAGTACCACCCCTCATTTCTAGGTATTTTGCTTCCAAAGAGCCGGACATTCTTCCTTTTAAACAATGCAGCAATTGAGAATTGACACATTATATCAGGTAGTAAATCAATATTTGACAAAAACTACTGTACAAAAAAAGGGTATCATAGCTGATATCAGCATTTATCAGAATTTTTTAGTCACATTGTTTGGGCCAATGTGTTTTGTCTCAGAATCAGTATCTGAAATGAACCACAATTGCAGCACAGGAAATATACTGCATCTGTCTTCCCTGGAGAAATATTTCCACTATTAACAATTCAACTGCAGTTAGATTTTGTGTTCCCAACCAGTTGTGAGCATCTATTCTTTAACTGACGGGATAACTGCCGGTCAGAAGTGGAATTAGTGTATGTGGCTGTTTTCCAGGCTGGAATTCTTCTTTAAAACCTCTGACAGCTCCAGTCAGCAGCATTCTTTATTGTCTGTAAAAGGCACAATTATCTGTTTTAGATTTGGAGTTGGATGTGGGAGGCTGTTTGAAATGAATGCATTTGTCAGCACTCTTTGACACAGTTTAGAAAAAACAATATTTAGACAACTTGTTTAATAAATTTGTTCTAAAATGTTTAGTCAACCTAGCATGTTTGAAGCTATCAAGTGTCCTCCTTAAGCCATCACTATTGATAGTAACAATTAGCCTAAAAGGCAATTACAATTCACACAGTTTACTCTCTTTATTTAATTTGTGCAGTCTCCCTCTTGGCTCAATCCAACAAAACAGTGAGATATCATAGCACTGGGATGTCAGATTTACTTGTCATATTTTCCAACCAACTATGAACCCCTTGACTCACTTTCAGTCAAATTCTGAACTGAATGAGACAAAACTTAACAGAGATTATTATTTTTTGTGAGAGGCATAGACTACTTAACAAGAAGAGTGCCAAGAAGAGTAGAAGGCTACCATTAAGTTTGGAACTCCATACTAAAGTCTATGTATTTGGATGCAAAGTCATTAAATTCCCTGTTGGTGTCATAGTCAGGTGCCCAAGTACTTTTGTCCATACAGTGTATTTGCATGTATTAGTCTATTTGGCCTACAGCAGGCACCCATTCATGCTGAGTGTTTTAGGACAAGTGTAACCATGGTGCTAGCGGTCTATGATTTTATCAGTCAGCCCAAAGCAGAGACTACATCAGCTTTTATGACCTCTAGAACAAGATTACAAAAGAATAGAGAAATAGATTATTCTGAATAAACATACCACAATAAACTTTATGCTTTTATTTTAACCTGGAGTGTTCACTGTAATGGGATCTTAACCTGAAAAACAACAGTCAATCGACTTCAATTGACACAAAATGCTGCTGCCAGAGTTCTCACCTATCTCAAAAGAACACACCACCCCCTTTCCCAAATCCTTACACTGGCTACCTGTACGTTTGAGAATTTTAAAACTAAGCATGAGCAGGGCTTTGGTTCTCATTTGTGTCAGATTTTGAATGTGCATTGTCAAAAAATTCAGCATGTGAAAACACAGTTTCGATGGTTAGGTTAAATGGGACTTTTTCTCATATTGACAATTCTAGCAAGAACATTTGCACTTGTTGGTTGACCGTTGAATAAGAAGAACCATCCAGTTTCACTCATAATGTCTCAGTGACACTACCTTCTGTGTAGACAGTCTCTGGCTGCATTCATCCCTCTGCACACTTGCCAAAGCTTCACTCTGTCTCACATTCAGCTGAAACAGTGTAGTAGTGGTTTATCGCTGTGAAAGAGTGAGCTGTCTGCCAGACCCCCTTACTGTAACTTCTCATCCAACACATTGGTGATGTCAAAGCACATCAGGGAGATCAAATTTCTGATGACAGGGAGAAGGACATTGTTTTGGCTGGGCAGCCTCCACTGGTGAGAGGAACACATAGATGGATGTACATCGGCTGTGCAATTGGAATTCGTATGCAGCTGTAGTAATGGAGCACTTATTCTAGTTTTTCACAGCTCAGATGGGATGACAGAGACTCTTCCCACTACATCAAATACATGTAATGAATGATGAGAGATACTTCCCTGCACTCTAAAAATTTCTCTCTACTTGACAGCTATATTTGGAACATCGTTTTTTTTGTCATGCAGTAAAATGTCCTCTTTATTACAGTATACAGTAAGAGGACTGTTATTTTCAGTCTTGTACATGATAAAAGTTCAGGACTGAAAGTACAAACTTAACTAATCAGGCCATATGAAAAATGGTACAATCCTTGAAGCTGCTGAATAATAATAGTTTGCCTTTTATTTGCTAAATTAATATTGTTGTTTCCCAAATTCAGGTAGAGCACAATGTTTCTGTGGTACAGTGTATCAATTACTGTCCTCAACATGTTTTAAATTACACTCTTTCTCTATTGTCAACTGGGATTTGAGCATCAAGAGTCACATTTTGCCAATATGCACACACATTCTGCCATCATTGTCTAGACAGTGTGTCTGAAAAATGAGCCCTTCAGAGGGTGGTCAGGATTATGCTTGCAAAGCAGAGATGAGCAAAATGTAACATTTGTAACAAAAAGTACCTTATTTTTGTAACAAAAAGTACCTATTTTTGTTGTCTGTGGGTATTATCATTTTAAAGGCAGTGATTCGCATAGCTCTGATCCAGTGGCAATGGGAATTTATAGATTGATAGTACTCTAGTCCAATGGCCTTTGGGAGTCATAATTGAGGCAGAACAATGAAAGTTTGCCACTGTTCCTAAAGTGCTGCTCAAGACTACTGCCTTGTTTACTTATGTGGACACTCCAGTCCTGTAAATAAATAGTAAATAAAGCCTTTGCCAACTCCACATCTCTCCCATGTATGGTCAGTCCTCAGTCCTCAAGTCACACTGAAATGACATCTTGTGAAACTGTTTGGGATCTCCTCATATTGTTTTGGCCTCTAACTGAGGGAGGTCATGACTTTAGAGATTGCAGGCCGACTCCTGCGTCCAAGGCCTAGTGCTCTGTAGCCACCATCAATCAAAGGACCTCCCTTAGGAAGATTTACTATTCCCCAAATAATGGCATTATCGCCAGTAATCTCTGGTGACCTTGACAGCTGTGAGAACAACAAGTCGAAGCAGCATTGTATCTATGGAACGTCATGTGAATCGCCACTAATGTGAGTGCGTCTAGCGCAGAGTTCAGTACTTCTGGCCTAAGTAAAAAAGATCGCTAATAATGTCCCTAATTGAGTTATGATTTAACATAGTGCAGATTGTCTCTACAGACCTGCTCTATGTTTCTAAAAGCATCTATTATTTCTTTTCCCAGGCCTGCAAGTCTTGAGAGCATTGTGGTGCTTCACAGCTCCTGAATGGGGCTGTTAAAAACAAGGGATTTTCCTCACTAAAGTCGATTAGGAGGCACGGAGCGTTAGTGTGTGTGTGGATGGAGGTGCCGAATGGCTGTGCCAGCCCTTCTTGAGCAAGCTAAAACTTTAAGTAAACAGGGGTTAAGCCACTTCCTTAGGCCTATTGAGCAGGACCTGCTGTTTAGCATGTGGCTAGGCTTGGGTGAATGCAGGCTCAATGATCAGGCTAATGTGCTTGATAACCCAAACACGTGTGACTGTGAACCAGAGTCCCGTTCACAGTGTACAACTGTGTGGAAATTATGGTGTGTCTATAGCCCCAAATTCAGTTGTGGAAGCATAAAATAATTAGAAATGTTAATAATGGTCTGTTGCTTCAAGAAGTCTATAATTTGCAATTGAATAGTATTAATTTATAATACTGTTATTAACTCCTTATTTACCACATGCGCATATGGTCTGCCATATATACAGTATATAGATATAAATAAAAGAAAGATGAAACATGAACTTATAATTAGCATTGATTAAATTAGTTTTATCAAGCAATTAAGGATGATGTTTTCCGTGTAAATAAAAAACAAAGTAAATATTATTTTAAAATTAACAGTTTGTTCTGAAACTGGTGATTTACATTCTGTACTGACATGCTTCACTCTGGCAAAAGCCCTTTTTCGGTGTTTTATAAGTATTAAAAAAAACTGTTGACTGCACTGTGCAATCTGTCAAATGTTACCAATCATTAACAACATATACAATAAATCAGGGGAAAATGTATATGTACTACTTAACATTTACTGTTAGACTTCTTTGTACTTGTCTCTTAGACTTATGGTTGGTTGCAGTGAGCCATAACTGAAAAGTAACAATGCATGTAAAATAATGTCATATAAATAAATAAATAACCCTTGGTTTGTTATCATCCATTAGCCTTTAAATGTGAGCTTTTCTACAGTGCAAACTTGAAGCTGCTCTCCAACTATCATTTATTATTGTGCATACCTGCCCAGGCAGTCAAAAGCAGTAACTCTATATTCATGTGTAAAGTGGAATTCATTTTGCAGCCTTTTCTCTTCCCTTTGTCTAATGGATCTGAAAAAGCTTCTCTCTCTTGGCTCCCGTCCTTTAGCCCCTATATTTATACTGTGACTGACTGTCCTCTGTATAGCCTGGCTGATGGCTTGGCCAGGACCTGAACTCGTGGCTGATGAAAGAGCGGTCACGCTTGTGTTTGAAAGAGAATGAAAAGGAAAGTGAGCGAGTGAGTATCAATCACCTCTCTCTGTAAGCCCCATTAGTGGTTGCCCCTTTTACCCCTTATCCCATGCTGACCAGCAAGGCATGTAAAAATTGTCAGCCCTTCAGACAGAGGCTCCATTAAACCCCATATACAAATCCTGGCTTAGATACGGGACTAAAAGTGGGTCTGCTTCAATTTGCTGTTTTAAATCTGACTATGATCCAATCACAGCTGCAACAGGTGAAAGGATCACTATGTAAACATGAGAAAGGGGGATGATTTCGAAATATGAAGAGCAGAAACAGGCCAGGTTGCATGACATGATACCACCCATGTTGGGAGGCTAGCACGTGCTTCCTTTGAGTCACGTGTATTGTTTTGAATTGTGTAGCTCTAGGCGTTTGGATGAGATTCTGATACATCTGCTAACAGACACCTTAATGATAGGTAAACAAGTGTGTCCATATTAACCACCTAGAGAAAGACCACTTGCGCTGTCCTAACCCTAGGAACTCAAAGCGTATTAGTAAAATCTTATGTCAACAAACAGTCTAAAACAGGTGTTTGCTCTCCTACACGCATGCCATTTCTCTTGGTGTGCCACTGCTTGTTAGCCCTTCCTCACTTGTGGGGGGCAACTATCCTAAAAGTTCTGTTTTTTGTTTGTTTCTAAGACCTAAAATAAAGTACATTTGGTTTAGTGATGCCAATTCTAACCAAGTAGCAGTTACAGTTACATGCTTTTTAAATCACAAGAACATTGGTTCTATGCGGCATAGGAACACTGAACAAAGCTCAAAATGACTTCCGGCACCTTGAGCATCAACAGAAACCGGAGAAGTTCCATGTTAGGAGTTGTTTTGCTGTTTGACTTTATACTTGAAGCATTTCCAGGATCAATCTATGCTGCTTGTGTTTTGGGGCATAACCTCCCAGCCACAGGTGGCTGCTGCATCATCAGAGTTCAAAAGCATGGTTACCAGACCATAATGTCAGTGCTTAAACAGTTGAACTGTTTGGGAACCCTTAAAAAACTTTCAGTGAATGGTGCTTTGAAGAAGAAAATTTGAAATCGAGATGTGTGAAGGTGGAGAAGCTATACCTCTGCTAAATGAAAAGGACTGTTAAATTGATCATTTTATTTTCTTTAAACCTTTTGATGGTACAAATCTACCTTCAAACATCAAACACAATTATTCTACATGTGGCTTTTATAGCAAAGTGGGAAACACTGGCAATGCTTCACCAGTAAGAATTTTTGGGCAAGACTCTTAATGCTACATTCACCTGCATCCGTAACTGTAAGCAACCCTGAAGGTGCAAAAAATCACTCAACCTTTTGCAGCACATTTCCCACCAACTGTGAACTGGTTCGTCCCACCATGACTTCCTATTTTAATTGCTCCTTAAAATTTCTAAAGCAGTGGTTCTAAAACCAGTCCTCCAGGCCTCCTAGATGGTTCACATATTATCTACATCTGTATACACTGTGTGTTAGGCTGGAGCAAAAACATGGAGCAACTAGGGGGGTCTTAGAATGAGATTGAGGACCACTGATGTAAGGTCTTCAGCCTAGCTCCTGAGGGCCTAACCTATAGGAGGGCCTGCTTCGCTGTACCTGCTCAGATAAGAAAGATCTTGACTGAACAATTTTCCACTCAGTATTCCAAGAAACACTTTCCAACAAACACTTGAAATAAGAGGAGCACTATAACAGTTTAAATAGAGGATAATGGTTAAAACTGCACAAAATATGGACACAATTTGTTTTATCATCTAATGCTTCCCCTCTGAATGTTACCAAGACAACCTTTCTAAAATATTGATTAAGGAACAATACTACAGAAATGAAGGTTGTTTTGGTGAAGGTGGTGAAGGGAAGAAAAAAGAGACAAAGGCATCCCAACATAAACTGAAAGGAATTCTCCTGCTCTCCTGGGATAGCCAGAGGGGATTTGGTGACCGAAACCTGATCCTTCAAATATTTACAGTGGAAGCAGACTTCTCCAGGCCTGCGAAGCTGGGGAAGGTTTGATGATCTTGAAGAAAGTGTGAGGTGTGTGCAGATGAAGGGAGAACTTTCTTTTACCCTTTTGATGAGGTTTCGCATCTCAGCCTCACCTCGTCATTAGAAACCCGCTTGTCTTTTTTAATGCGTTACAGGTTCCCCCCTCACAGCCAAAACCACCATACACTTTCAGAAGGAAGAATGGATGAAAAACATCACCATTACCACCCAGCATACACACACTCGCTAAAGCTTCTCTTTCTGTGTGGTCTTAGAAGTGGGTCTGGATATCAACTGTTCTCCTGGTTCTCCAAGCACCTCTTCACCATGTTATACATGTGTCTCTTGTTACCCATAAAACCTTGGCAATGTGTGAATCTGCCTCTCAGTCTTGTTGGTGTTTTGTGAATTGGCTGCTGAGAGATGGCAGCAGGAGTCATAGCGACTGGGAGTGGGTGCCAAGGTCTATAGGACTATTTTCATCTAATGGAAGCTTATAGTCACTGATCACCAATGTACACACTGATCACACATTGATCACAGATGATTACAAATCACACATAACCCTTGATGTTATTAAAGAGGAATTCCACTGATTGATTGAAGTTCCTGCATTATTAAATAGACAGTTAGGGTTTCATGTGAAATTTGGAAGTGTTCACAATGGTATTGATAGAAACAAGTCAACCAATGTGTCTAAAAGCTCCTTCACAAAAAGCTATAGCATGAAATTTGGTGGCAACTGGACTATTGCTTTGCTTAAAGTGGTTTTTTTTTTTGTCCTCAACTGTAGTTTTCCACATCTCAATGAAAACTCAAAATGAAAGAGGCTATTTTTTACTACAGGCTATTTTTAATTACTAGTATTTTTAAGCCACTGGGAGCTGTAGTCCCAGATACTTAAACCTAACAACTTCCCTGCTGTTATCTAGAAACTTGGATATTATTCCTGCTTCACAGTGGCCTCTACTCTTTTTAGATATATGATGTCCTTTGGTCTATATTTATATACAGCAGTGAGACATGCAGTGTCAGAAATAAGCAAGTCTATTTATTGAAATTACTGAACAACTTTTCATGATTTCAGATGATAAGTCAGATGACTAGTTACATTTTTGCTCTAAAAATCCCACACTAGCTGCACCCAGACACAACTATGAGTTTATTCTCTTTCTTTTTTCTCCTGTGCTTCTCATCACTACTCTGTAGACACCTGCCTGGATTGAATACCGCTGGCAACTCAAACGACATTGGCAGACATGACTAAACAGGGACTTAGTATGTGTGAATGTGGGCTGTATGTGTATGTGCACGTGTTTGGGGTGTAGTCTCCACATCTGGATCTGTCACTCCCTGTCTGAAGGTCATATGCTCTCTCCAGATGTGTTCTCTCCAGCCTGAACTGGCTTCTCTTCATTCTGTAAACCCATTCAGCTGTCGCTCGCATTCATGGCCTCTGCAGACTTCACTCAGTGCAGACAGTTTACAGACAACAGACTGTAAAAGGTGTTTACATCTTGAGAAATTCACAGACTTACCAATGTGGTTAAAAACACTTTCATGGGGGTCTGTTTGTTATTCCCATCATGTTTGCTCCACATCATGTGGTAGATCACTCAGCATGCAAGTCAGATTTACAGTTTCTTAATGTAGTTAATCATCCAAAACATGTTTATTAAATTAATGCCAATTGTGCTGCTAAGCTAATATAGCTAACAAGTAATAGAAGCTTTATGACCAGTACAGCATCACTAACTTGCCTCAGATCCTGTGGAGCTCCTCAGTGATCTCTTATAGACTTGCTTTCATGGTTTCTGACGCAGCACAACACTGTGTTTGGCATGAACATGGACTACAGTACACAGGAGAGGCAGCCATTATGAAGCATGAATTTTATTCCCACACTGTAGGAACTACATGAACAAGTCTAGCTGAGTCCCCAATGATTTCCCTATAAAATCATAGTTAGAGCATGACAGACCACTGCTTAACCATTGGCTTTTGGAATTGAACAAGGTGATTTGGGCTTCTCAGTTTTGCAGTCTGCTGGAAACAAGCACAGATTACATAGAAGACTGATATCTTGGAAACACATTTTCCTCGCTTTTTTGAAAAAATAGTTCAAAGTAATCAGTAAATTAAAAAAAGAACCCTTCACAGTCCATGAATTGTAACCAAGGCAAAATGGCCTATTTTAAATCTGCTGTATCATGAAAACCATTTTGTTTACTATTCAACATGCAGCAGCCAATGGCGAAATTTTACGGAGGATTTTGGTCCTCATGACCAAGCAGGTGTGTGATGATTAAGGTATGGAGTGATCCTTGAATGCTCTGCACACATTGATGATGAACCCTTTTGACACTTTTATATTTGGTGTAGAAAATCTTTTGGCACCAGCTTGACTCAACTAGACTCTGATGGCATCTGATGCATTGTTCATTTTCCTCTGCAATCAGTCCATATTTGATCTCCTCTTTGTCCAGGCCATTTCTCCTAGACATAACTGAGCTCAGTTTAAAATCAATATCTGATTTTGACCATTTTCTCACACTTCAGTTCCTGGTAAAGAGTTCCTGAGAAAGTGTCTACCTCAAATCTCTGCCTAGATCCTAATTTTTTCTTTTCTATCATTGCTGTGATCTTTATTTATCGTAAATAATCAGATCTTGAGATAAATTACAAAATCCAAAAGAAAACATGTTTGCCACACAAACAAGACTTTGTTGTAGGGATCAAATATTGGACAGTTTTTAGGTCATTATGTTTAAATCAAAATTGGACAGTTTTTACATAAACATTGGACAGTTAATAATGTATTTCTTTTGGTCATGTATTTTCTATTGGACACAATCCAGATCACTAAATAAAATTATTTCTTTCTGATGAGACAAAGGAAAGAAGCAAAATACTTCTGAAGCTCATTACACTGAAAGGAGCATAATGGGTTCAAAAAGTAAAGTGTTTTTAAAGCATCACATCAAGTTATTCACATCTTTTCAAGTATTTATAAGCTATTACATGATATATTGTCTTTGCTGATGTGCCTATAGATTTTTTTCTTGTGAATTTGTTCCTCCTGTAGCCCTGTGGGGAACAATACCTGCCTTTACAAAAATGTCAATCAAAAAATCTATGTCAATTAAATGGCCTGTTCCTGTTAAAGTAGGCTTTGTTTAGCTATTTCTAGGGTTTACAAAGAATGGTGTGAAAAGGGAAAAACATCCAGTAAGCAGCAGTCCTGTGGGTGAAAATGCCTTGTTGATGCTAGAGGTCAGAGGAGAATGTGCCGACTGATTCAAGCTGATAGAACAGCAACTTTGACTGAAATAACCACTCGTTACAACCGAGGTCTGCAGCAAAGC